>JAMKCH010074525.1:0-12571 GCA_023653785.1 Ophioderma brevispina | reverse complement strand
TTCCAAGTAGACAAATTAGTATTTTGTTTAAGCGTTTTTAACACTTAAGCAAGATAATTTGTAGCTGTAGGTCTAGACCATTCCTTTAGTTCGTTTGTATTACTTTTTCTTTTTACTTTCAATCATGATAAGAGTTCAATATTCCATGCTAACTAAAGTTACAACATGTTCAACCAGCCGTCATTCAAGTTCAAGTAACTGCAAAACCCCGAGGGTCCTTCAAGCCAGGTGCATCGTTAAAAACCCAAATCACGAAACCCAGAGACCACCTAATGTCATAATTACAAATGAATGAATCTCTACCAAATTCATAAAGGCCGAGTCCATAACAAAGCTAACATCAACAAGACAGTGAATACTACGACCAAACGCAATCCACGGAAAACCGCAATGGCAACGAATCCCACACGGGCGGTTGACCGCTCTTGTTTTTTTGTGGGCCGCCAGCTATCACCAATCCGATTTAGACATTTACAACACTCTCTGGCAGCCATAGCTGGGTGCATCCTGAATTGAATTCACCCAACTGTGCAGATTAAGTGTAGATTGGAAATTATACTTAATTCAAGTGTGGTACAGAAGTACAAAAGATTTGGGTTAGGGGTTGTAGGCGTGGATGCCCCCCAGCGTGAATGGCGGCTCAATTCTGACCATCATTGGCTGGTCGGATGTGTCTATAGTGGCTAGAGGACCACTAAAAATCCGTTGTGTATGTGGGTTTCGTGTTGTGTCAAAAATTGTTAAGTTTTTTAAAATGACCTCACTTGGAAAGTTTAACTTCAATTGGAACCAAACTTCTGTTCATAGGGGCACAATGGGATCCCTAATATGTTGATGAGGTCCAATGTCTGTTGATAGTCAAATCATGTGAGGTCAAGTTGAAAAAGGGCTAAAATGAAAAATTGATCTAATTGAAACGTGAAGTTCAATTGGACACAAACTTTTGTCATAGCGGCACCATGCGATCCCTCATATGTTGATGGAGATCAAAGGCACGGCCAGGGCAAAGTCGAGCGCGAGCGAAAGCCGAGAACGTGAAATTCAGTTTTTAGTTTTCTGTCACCAAAATTGCCGAATGCCCTGGGTTTGGAAACGCTAACCTTACACCCATATCCATATTTGAGACTCTCCCCCCGCGGTTTGTAAACAGCAGTGGCATTACCGACCGGGAGGGTGGGAGGGGACAATTTAAACCCCTCTGGCTCAAAAAGCGAGATTGGATGATATGGAAAAAAGGTTAAGCCGATATTATGACCAAAAGTATATGCATTTGATCCTCTTCTTTGGAACATTTTGAACAATTCGGCCTAAATCTGGGAGTTTAAAATGCATGTAAATTCGGCACATTTCACCAAGTTCAGGACGTAATTGGAGCAAATCAGTGGGACGACTCGAGAATTTGCACCCTCTGGATAGACTGCCTCGGTACGCCACTGGTAAACAGTGAAACTTCTTGAAGCAAAACCAGTTAGTGTCTTTGAGTTCTGTGGGAGTAGGGCATCTTAATTACACACAGGGGTTGAAAAAATGTAAATTTCCTGGGAAGATGATTAAGGTTGTTTTACAATATAGGTTACCTCTTGGCTACACACTACAATGTGACCCATAAAAAACATGTATATACTTTTCATCAATGATACTATGCCAACTAAAGACCACCAATAGCACAACCTACAGCTGCAGAGAAAAACCATTTGAATGCTGATAACTAACAAAAAATATGAACATCTGTATGGAAAATTGCTTTAAAATCACCGTTCTTTGCTTAAGGTAAATTTGAGTAGAACCAGCAATATCATTGAAAGAACATTTGAGGACAACATTCAACATCAGGAATAATATTTGAAGCAAGGTAATTAATTTCAAGAAATCTTAGAAGATTGACCATGCGGGGAATGTTGGTGTCAATTGAAATTTAGTGGAAAATTCCGTCAAAAAATGTCCTCTCCGAAGTTAGGCCAATAAAGCGAAAACTAAATTGCAGTGATTTGTGGTATTTTCTTTAAAAACTTAGTTTATGTTCTATAATTTGTATAGGGAACGGGAAAATCCGCGTTCAGGAGACGCGAATCCGCCGCGCGATTTTCGCCAAATCGCGATTTTCCGCGCATCAAAATTTTGACCTTTCAGCGCAAACAAAAAAATGAAAATAAACTATTTCAATGCATGATTTCAAGGATGAATTAAAAACTATATCACCATCACTGCCACCTTTTCATCTCATCTTTTATGACCGTATCCACATGTGGTCCAGCCCATCCTCATTCCAAGGTAAGTAAAGAATCATCACCTATACGTTCAACCGTGACTCGGTCGCTGCATGGGGTAGGATTTGTCCTGGGACAGGTATTACATTTCGTAAGGGTGCGGCATATTTATTTATGATCGTTGTTTGAACGGTGTTCGCCCAAATTTTGAATCATGATGTGCCCGCCCATGCGTGTACTTGTGATTCTTAAATCCTAGAGACCGCGCGAAAGTTTTGACTTTGGGAACACCCGCGATGCATGAAAAGACACGAGTACCATCAGGGATTATATGCAATCGAGAGGTAAGTAAGTGTGACAATCCTAAAGGATGAATAAGTGACGGCCCATTATGATCACTGGTACAACTCTGTGCCTTTCATCTTTAACGACATATCCATAGGGGGTCTGATCATATCAGGGTTGCATGGGAGTACCGCGATTCAAGCACGATTCTATTGCTCTTTTGTTACTGGGTATTTGTAGTAGCAGGCATCCACCCCCTTGCTGCGATCATTAATTACCAACTTGCCGACCAACTCGATTTTCTTGCCAATCACATATTGATCGTTAAGAAAAACAGTCTGGCAAGAAGTTCAATGACCTTTTATGGTAGAAAAATAGAAATCCGCTTGTTGTACGCGCGGGAAAACGGAAAATCCGCGGGAAAGGCAAAATCCGCGCATAAAGTGTTATTCCGCATCGCGGACGCCCCGGGCCTACATTTGAGTAAACACTTGGTGTGGCTACCATAAGTTTTCTGTATGACATGATCAAATGATAGAAGTCAGGTTCCGTCAAAATCTGTCCGTTCCGAAAACATGAAGTTTGACTAACCATAAAATTGTTCCTGAAGACTTTACATTCAACTTTTGAAACATACTGTTTGAAATATCCATATTAAAAAATATTAATACTGAAAATAAAAAAAATAAAGCACTTTGTTTTTTCACCACAAATGTAGAAGGAATGAAGTTCTGTCAAAATCTTGTCCTCTCTGAAAAATGTACCATTTCGTCAATCATAAAAATAGTTCATGAAAGACATGAGCCTCACTCAAAATGTTGGAATTATACTTCTCAACTTGCCTACAATGCAAAAAAACATCAATATTGAAAAGAAACCATGACGACTTGATTTTACACCCCAAATGAGACAGCCGAGGTACCCTGATGTAAAACAAACCCATAATCGATTTCTACAGATTCCCACTATATCTTATGTATAAATTCCCTCCAAATGGCCAAGTTTCCTCCAAATGGCCAAGTTTTCCTGGGAAGGAGCTTCCAAATTCCCCAATTTTTCGAGCCATGATTACACACCTTGTTATTTGTTCCAGAAAACGTAGCTGTATTATGTCATCATGCCTCTAAAAGGAAACAAGCAGGCAGGCCACAAGGCTAAAGAGAGCAGTAAGTAAAATGGTACAAGCAAAAAGATCAAAGGTATGGCAGTTACTTCAAGTGTTAGTGTGTATTTGGGGTGTGTACATGTGTACGTTGCCATGTGTGTGTGTGCATGCTTGGTTAGTACAGTGCAAGTGCGTTTAACATTAATGGTCAGTTGGATAGATATCTAGCGCAACAAGACAAGCTGATGACCACCACCTGTTTGATAGTTAAGAGGGAAAACTGTTTTTCTCAGAAAAACTTAGTTAATCAAGAGAAAAATCTGTTTATCTAGAAAACTAGGTATCAGAGGAAAACAGTTTACTAGATAAACTTAGTTATCACAGAGAAAAAAAAATATGTTTATGTAGTTTATCAAGGTAACATTGTTTTAAGCAATAGAGAAAAACTGTTGTTTTTTTACTAAAAATATTGTTAAGAGAAAAAAACCCTAGATAAGTTTCTTTTGGTAAACTAAGTTTTTAATAATATTTAAACAGTTTTTCTCTTGATAATAGGTTTTTTGAGAAAAACATGGTTTTTCTCAATACATTTTCGGAGATAAACCTAATTATTGAAAGACAATAACTGTGTATATTGGAAATCATGTTTGTATGTATTGTTACTCCCTAGAGAGAGAACTGTCTAAAAGATATTGATTGGCAGGTGCAGCGTAGACTAAAATTATGGTCATTTTCCACAACTCATCAGTGGTGTTGTAACTTTCAGTTTGACACCTTCATGATGTGTATCTCAATAATCAAGTGAGATTTCAATGATATTTTGCTGATATATAAACATCCTATATAGGGGCTAGCGCAGCTAGCTTAACAAACCACCTTATTTTTTCTTTTGGATTGGTGGCCATTTATGTGGTCAAAAGTGGCCACTTCTGGTGTACCCAAAATGAACACCTACTTTTTCTCAAAGCCTGTACTTTTACCCTGCATTGAATTACCCCGTTTTTGTTGTATTTATATAGGGGCAAGTGTCCATCCTATAATGGCTATTTTGGTTTCCACATTATCTTGCTTTCTTCCGGAGGACCGGTCGTTGCAATTCAGCGTTGCGGAGGTGTGGGTGACATGTCTGTACAAATGATGCACTGTTTATAACAAACTGTTGCTCCTTATTATTTAATATGAATTCTCTCTGTTTTTGGTGTTTTCTAACAACTACTAGTAGGACTTGCATTTGGTTGTAAAATAATTTTGATCCTTCGCCTGTTTAAGATTTTGTGTGCAATTCAAATTCAATGTTAACTTTTCCGTTAACATTTTCGTCACTTCCGAAACAATGAACTAATGTGTTTATTTTTTAAAGAGATACAATGACCATGCTTTGAACTTCTTTAAATGTTGAACATGCCTTAACATCTTACTTGAATGAAAGTTGTAGAAATACACCAAACATACTTCAAATTATACAACGTTGTATACCTTCCGTTAGCACCTGTCACCTCCGAAACACATTTGTCACTTCCGAAACAGTTAAGTTACACATCTCAGCTTTACTTGCTTAATAGAAATCTCATGCTGCTGATATCTCTGTTATAGTGATTAGTAGTGATGTTCATCATGATAGGATGACACTCACCAAGGTGCTGCACAGATCAACTTTAAGATTTCCCTGAGACTGAAAATTCTTGTCTCGGAGATGACATAATTTTGTTAACAATGTAAATTGCTCATTTCTGGAGCTTGGAGGCCTTACTGTGTTTGACTGGTGACTGTTTTACCTTGGAAAGAAACATATTCAAATGATAAAAATGGTTTATAACATAGAGCTTGGATATATTTGACTAATTACCAGTGTATTTGTGTTTATTTGTTACTTTTTGTGCCATTTGAATAGACATGCCAGACACATAACATGTCTTTGTGACAGGAATGTGCCTGAATTAGTTGTTGTTTAGCTAAATTATGATTTCCTTAAATCTCTTAAGATAATAAAATAAGTAGGAGCTTTGACCAAACAACATGTTGTGTATGTTTTAGAGAAATAACCATATTTAGTCGCTGTTGTTTCGGGGGTGACATTTTCTGTTAACATGCATGTATACAACATTATTGCAAGGCCTTAGCTTGTGTTGTCATTAATTATTCAGAGTAATAAGTTTTAACACAACAAATATTTTAGTTATAACTAATTAGCACTACTCTGCAGGGTCATTCCATGCCAAAACAGAGTTAACCATACATCTTGAGTTTTGCCCTGAATTGCTTAGGGATTAAATTCTAAGCTGAGATCACCAACAGAAATCCATATTCCATTCGTTCTCATACATTGGTTCATCAAAGTTTCACAACTCTGAGCAAATTTCAGTCATTTGCATTTGCAAAAAACAAAGTATCATTTTAACAAAATATAAATCTTAAGCAACTAAATCAGCACAGGGCTATTCATCCATGATGTAAACTGAGAAACAGCAATAACTTTGACAACTCACCTTTAAAAATTCTCCTTGTACTGTGAAATATTTCAATTTCTCATTTTCAGGGGCATACTGGCAGGGACCACTGCTGCTGAAGGGTCTTAAAATATGCAAATGCATTTCCTGCAAGCCTGTGCTGTAATTTCACTGACCCCATTATACAAAGGGTAAATGCCCATGGCCTAAATTTTTGATTTTATGTTGCTTTAATGCTTTTTACAAATAATTTTGAGATTTAGGCCCTACTCCAATTTTGACTCTTGGGAATTCTACCTTTGGGAAATTACTGCTGTGCCTATGATACAGGCCAAAAAAAGGAATTTCTCTTAAAGTGACCCATGCGAAAAAGTCACTAAAATTACCAAAACTTGATAGGACATCTGCATAGTGTGCACCAGAGACTTCTAGTTTTCTTGCATGAGTTAAATTACAACTTAAAAGTATGTAATTGGAAATCTAATTTCTTTTGTTTTGTTGCTTACTTCATATTTAAATGGGTTAGATTATTGCATTTCAGTTGATCAAAAAAGTACTTTACCATTTTAAGTGCATTGTCTCTGCAACTAAATCAGAAATAACTTTGTACTGCAGGGCTTTTGACCAGCTGGGTGCAAATTGAGCAATACCAACAATTTTGATTTGTAGAAATGCCCCTCATCATGTGAATTACTATGTATTTCCAATTTTTTTGGGTTCACAGCTATGGATCCATGCTGCTGAAGGGTCTCTAAATGCTCTAAATGCATTAACTGTGTGTCTGTGCTCATCATACAGGCAAGAAATCTAAATTTTATGCCCTCCGAAAAGTTAGGATCCCATAATTAAGGTGGTCTGGATAAAAAAGTCACTATAAAAATTAACCTGAACTGCTAGGTCACACCATGCAGCTCAAGAGACTTGATTTTTTTTTTGCATCTGATAGGGCCATTCTTCGGTCACGTTTGTGATCAAAAACCGAAAATTTTTTACTTTCAGCCCAATGGTGTTTTGTCAATGTACCCAATCTGTTATTACTTTTTACATTATTAATAACCTTCAGTCCAAAACCTAACCAAAAATAAATGTTTCCACTTTGGTAGATTGGTTATTGTGTCATTGTTGCCCCCAAAGTTTTGTCACATGTTTGACCTTCTGATGGTCACAATGTGACCGAACTTTATTGCCCCACAATGACAAAATAAACCAATCAAGTGCAAAGCTGGATATATTATTTTGGTTAGGCTTGGACTCAAGGTTGTTAATTATGTGAAAAGTAATAAACAGATGGGTTATGTTGACAAAACAGAATTGGGTGAAAGTAAAAAATTACCGGTTTGTCACAAACGTGACGGAGGAGACTGGCCCATAACGTTACTCACTATTTAATTATTAAATTTTAAAGGTTTGTATTTTTTACTCCACCAAATGATTTGCCAATATTTTAACAACAGTAATGATATTTACATATCCCAGGCTAGCATACTATGTTAGAAATCTAAATAGTGATAACTCATTTTTCAACAAATTACCGTGAATAGGTCATGGTTAGTACACCATGAAATATAAAGTCAAAGGATATGCTTACATGTATATGCTGAGGGCATGATCCTTTTAATCAAGCCTCAAAATAAGGCCAGCGGCAACCAGGGCAATGGTTGTTAAAAGTTGTTGCTCTGGTTCCCTGGGAATAGCAGGAACCAGGGGAATTTCTGAGAACAGGGCCATTTTCAAAAAAATCAAATACAATAGTATACGATACTTGATGGTACCTCCAAGTCCTGTTTATCATTAACTCTTACCTTAATACAGTAACAATTTAACACTCATGACCACTATAAATTGGATACACATTACTTTACTAAGTGTACTACCCTTATCACATCTCAGGCTTTAGTTGGACCGTCCAGTGGCCCGCAATTAAATCTTTTTTTGAAACAGGAGGTTTGCGTCATAAGGGTTAAAAATCCAGTATTTGGTGACTTACAGCCTACTATCACTACATCCTGCGGACCTATTTTTGGTCACTGGCAAGTCACTCCTAAAGCACCACTGATCGGAGGCCTTGAAGTTTCTATGAACCAGAACCCCTATCAACTCAGGTCTAGGTGCAAGTAGTAATGTACAGGCAAAGTGAAGTGAGGGTGTACAGTGTACAGGCTATGGTCACAATGGTCAGTGACCATGGGTCACTGAATCGGATTGTTTGAAGACATATTATAATTGTTATATGTAACACATATGCAATAAGATTTGTGCTATGACACGATCTGACACTGAAAATGTCCAAATCATTAATGGTGGTTGGTTTTAGGAGTTTTCAAAAAGTGCTTTCGTTTAGAAGTTATAGGCAGTTGAAATGTCCAGAGGTCCTATTTTTTTGTACATAATGGACGTTAAAAAACTTATCCATTGTCTTATACATGTTTACAGGGGTTACCAATTTTCATATATAGGTTGCAAAATATAGCACTGATTATTTTACGAAATTAAAATATTTCAACGATATGTTAATTAACTATTAGCATAAGGAAAAAAAAGTGTTCTATAAAAATAACTAAGTTAAATGCATACTTTGCGCCAAAACATTTTAATGATTTCCACAGCGCACACCTGCACTGTGTGGAGTGGGGTCCCAACCCCCCACCCTTTTACCAAATACCCTTTTTTACCAAAGCACCCTTTTTACCAAGCACCCCTTTTTACCAGCAGCCTCTGGACCCACCCTTTTACCAAACGGCACCTTTTTACCAGCACTCTCATCTGGTTACGCCACCCTTTTTAACACTAAGCACCCATTTTATTCCACCGACTCCTTGTCCCCGCCCATAATTACCATAACATTTCCAAGCTTCGGCCATTTTGTCTACACAATTACAAGCAGATGATTATTCTTGAAAGAATTTGGAAATGTGATGCAATTCATGCAAATGCACACAAATCAACTCCAACTAACATTGTCAGTGGGCCGTGTTCCATGAATGACAATAAAGTAGTGAATAAAATTAAAATACATTCAAGTTCACACTTTCACTGATGTTTATCAGTACACTGTGACTTTATTTTTAACCACGCCTTTTTTATTTTATGAATTATTGTGGGGGTATGAACGGGGTGTTAGGAATGAAATGAAATGTTTGTTGTGTATTGTTTTTTTTTCATCTTTTTTTTTATGAAAACACCTTTGTACCAGAGGTTGCAAACCCACCCGTTCGTCGAGTCCGCCATGCCTTTGTACACCAATAACCAACACACACCATCGATGGTGGTCTGAATTGGCTACTCTACCTCCGGTCCAGATACATCGCATTTGTAGATATTGGACCCGGCACTTAACTTTGATATTCGGGAAATATATGGAATAAAATGCTTAAATTGTGCACAGAAAACGTTTCTGTGAAATGATATTCTGGAACTGAACCTACGTTAAAATGTTCTAAACGTAGCGTGTCCATTCAAAATTCTACCCGCGCGGGCGCGCGCGCGCACCGCCCGGTCAAATTTGACCCCCATTTTTGTCATTTTGTCTTGACCCGGAAGCCGTGTTCTACAAAATAGGCGTGGATAAGGTCAATAATGTTGTCATAATGCTACGTTAATAAGTTGCCCTGATTGTGGTACTTATATTAATTATATAATTATGTCCGTTGATGATGTCCGATACATTTTGTTCAAGGCTTTTTATCTAAACAAATTGTTAGGTACAGTATTTTAATGTTTTGTATCATGATAGAAAGCGACACGTTTTTACGAAATACTCCTTTCAGCACTGCTAGCAAGCGGTTCATAGGAAGTGTAATCGAAATTCAGTTTCTTTCCCAACCACCGGCTTCAGACAGACCGATTACTCAAGTATATGGTCGATTCAGATTTATAAGTAACCGATCGATCCAGTACACCATTGATGACCGTCCTAATCACTTCATGTTTTACTCACTAAAAAAGGGTACTGGAAAAATATTACTACTATCATCTCTGCTTGAGACGGGGCGCCCGGAAACGCGGAGAAGCCAAAAAACACCACTGGCATACTCAAAGACAGGTGATCCATTATCATCGCAACTAATAAAAATATCACAGACAATTTTATAAGTTTTCCTGTGGAATTATTCAGCTCACGGGCGAATTTTTACAATGTACATTGGGCCTGGCTACTATTTTGTCGCCGTTCCCAGGCATTGCAGGCTTTACTGGCGCAAATTGCGCCCTTGCGCCCCGTTATTTTGAGGCTTGCTTTTAATACTGTATATGTGATGTATGACATATATTTTAATACAGAGGAGGGAAAATGCATTTGGAACCATGTAAAATATTTGAAAATAACTTATTTTTAAAGTGTACTTTATCAGATGCAAAGGATAGAAGTCTACCCAAGTACATCAAACACAAAAAAAAAAAAGGAAGTGCTGGAGTGGTGGAGGGGTAATTTTAGTAAGACAACTTAAAGGGTTCCCCAACCTTGAGGGGGCATATTTTTTCTCCTGTCATAAAAACATTGCAGAGCATTTTAAAAACTTCTTCAACAGAAATAATTCCTGCCAGTGATACCTAGAAATTAAAGGGGATCCCATTGAAGCTTTAGTTACAGGTAACATTATCACTGGATCAATGGAGCGAAGCCATGTTATCGACAAATGAAAAGCAGTATGCACTGGAATGTTTGAATTTCAGCAGATGTCGTAGAATTAGAATGGCATGTGTATTGATTTTAAGGGGGGTTACCAACCTATAGATACTAAAAGGTATTCAAGTGGTATTTGACAACCAATATGAGAAGAAAGAAACTGAAAACATTACATTCACATTGGCTGATTAAGATCACTCTTACTGTATGTATGACCATCAGTTCTCTCTCCATTTTGTCTTCTAATTATGTATTTATTCTAAATGTTATCACTGTTGGGAATTGTTCAACATATTTATCACATATTGCAAGAATCAAAACTTAGCATGTATTCCCTTTAAACAGTATTCACAGCACAAGGGGACATAATTTAACACTCCCTGAAAAATAAGAATGATAAGAATAACATCAAAATTGTTGGAATTTCTAGGTAACACTCCGTGTGAATACATGTAGCTATGTGCAGTATGAACAAAGTTTTGGACTGGTAATTGATTTAGTTGTGAGGTAATATAAGGGTTTTGTTTTTTTGTAATTGTTTTGTTGTCAACCCAAATGACTGATTTTTGGACTCAGTCATAAAACTTTGAGTTATGTATGAACAGAAACGGAATATGTGGTTTTGTGGATCTTTGGACCTTGGAAATCACAAAGCTAGATGTCTGGGCAAATTGGTGAACTCCCTATCTGTTTTGGCATCCAAAGTTTGATGTTTTTTTATGCCAATGTTATATTTGTAGTTAAACAATGCTCGAGAAATGAGCACACCAAGTGATTTTTCTTATTTTGATATTACAGCTTGTTCAAGGACACTGTTGGCCTGCAACCTCTAGAAGTGTCCTGCATATTTTTTTTTCTTTCAATCTCAGGAACTCTTCTTCTTGTAAACTAGAATGAATAAGCTGTTTAGAATGCAAAATTATAACCAGCTTCTCTGTTATTAATCAAAACAGGTCATGAAAACAATTTGTTAACATCTTTGTCACCTCCGAAACAACTGTGTATTTGCAAAGTTCTAAGAATTTTATGCATGTAAATCTTTCTTAAAAAGTTTAATTTGGTTCAGGAAGTAACCTTTGGAGAAAATTTGCACAAGGAGTCTCATGTGGATTGTATTTTTTGCCGAGGTCCTAAACCACTATGCTCGATTCTGCATTGAAGTCTATGTCTTCATAGAGTTACATAGATTTAGCTCTATGATGTCATTACAGTAGATTTTCATTAAATGTTTTTCTCTTGTGAAAATGATCCACTTACTACTATTAATTTTGGAGTGTTAGTGTTGGGTGTGTAATGCGATGCAATTTTAGACATCGAACAAAATCATCACAGGTTTTAAATTGTTTTAAAAGGCTTTTCTTTGATCTTAGTCTCTGCCAAGATTGGCTTTTTGATGGCAGTTTGGTTATATTGTTGCAGGGATAGATAAAGGGCGAGTAACAAATAGGAGAGTTGTAGGTAAGAAAGTGATCAGGCCACGTAGAGTTGCACTACGGTGAGCAAGAGTGTTTTTCATGTTACTGTGCGCTCTGAGTTCTTAGGAAGATTTTGCGCCTTATAAGAACAATTTATTATTATTATTATTATTATTTTAACTTTTAAGTAAAATTTCTGGAGCAGTACAAATAGGGATGTTTACCCTTTCCAGTTCCTAACTTGCCATACACCTTTTAATTAACTCATCATTTGCCTGAACTATTAACAAGAACTCGCCCATCCATCTCCAGCATCTCATACTCTATCCCTGCAGTGTGTTCAGGGTCAAACAGAGCTGGTGTCAAATACTCCTTTGGCACTAGACTACATCTAAGTCCAGTTCAATTGGTTAATAGTATAAATCTGTATTCAAGAGTAATTGATACATGTATGATTCCCTAATGTATAAAGGGTTACGGTACAAAGG
>JAMKCH010074523.1:0-78801 GCA_023653785.1 Ophioderma brevispina | reverse complement strand
TTTGAAAAACAGAACCCGAATATTAGAAATGGAACTTATATAAATATTTATAAATATGACTTAATATTTGCTAGGACTAAATATGCTAGGACCAACACTAGACAACCCTTGGGGGCTTATAAGGAGTGGTGGCCCTTACTTCAATAAAGGGATTAATGCTTAAAACAGGAACATTAAATAAACTACATTTGTACAACTAATAAAATAATCACGTGAAAAAGCAGCTCCAAATTAGATGTCCTTCATATAGCAAATCTCGATTTTTTTCTGATGTAGGTAAGTGTAGGGATGAGACTGGTGATCCAGTGCCCTTACAGCTTGTCAGTCAGAATTGCAATGTAACTATACTGTAATTGATTATTTTTGCACATGTTATTTTGTGCTTCAACGAATTTAATCATTATTGTTTGTTTTAAAAAAAATGGACTATTTTCACCATTCCCCCTTATGACCTAAATACTTCTTAAAACATTTTTTGTAATTTTGTTATGTGTGCCTAATAAGAAGCATGAAAAAGTGTGACAAATTGACGTACCTCGAAAAATTCCCACCTTTACAGAAGAACAAACAAGAGTTATGCATTATAGGGTAATACCGTGCCTACAGACCTAAATCATAAATGCCATGCCACACCTGAGGTGTCTGAGCACTGCATGTGGTGTACATGCCATAGCTGTCTTCGCCTATTGAAGCTTGTGATAACTAACACGCAATGATCAACCAGACATATTACAGGCTTGTGTGTACCATATGTTGCTGTCGTCGTAGTGTGAGCACTATATATAATGTGATTTACGTGTGCTGAGGATTTATTATGATGTTGTCAAAGAGACAAGAGTGTAAATTTCTAAAATTGGGCTATAGAAGGGCCTACCATTTTCTTGGAATTGGTCCTAAATTTTGGGATGGTAGAAGATTTTTATTCCCCCCACCCCAATATAATCCCCTCCCGATATAATCCCCCTTCCCTGATATGATAAAAGCCTAATTGTAGACATCCTCCTCCATGGGGCCTGAAAAATTGTATTCAGAGATGAAACTCTGAGGCTTTAAAATGCTGGCATTTAAAAATATTTTTCAATGGCAATTTGAGTAAAAACCTCCCATGTTAATGTTAACATTTTTATGCCCCTCACTTTAGTATGTCAAAAAATGATGGTGCCAAATATTTGAAACCCTTTTGAAGAGAATGACAGCCCCTTTTTGTATGAGTGGGACCACAGGAATACAGGACCAAGTGCATAGCCAGCCCTGTGGTTGGGGGCATTTTTGTGGTAGGTGACAACAATTCTGAATACAAGACAAAAATAGTCCCCAGGTCGCAGGGCAAAAGAATCCGAAAAGGACTGATTTAACTCAATATCCGTGATTTATCTCCCGATTTCCCTCAAGCTGTTTTTCAGAGGCGGCACTCTGTCCCCCTTTGTCCCCACCTGGCTACGACACTGGCAGGGACACACTTTTAACGAAATCCAGCCATGAAAATAATTACAACATAACACATATAGTGCACTACTGTGACTATGATTAAATAAAAGGCTAATTGTTATTTTTGTATATTTTGCTCAAGGTTTCAAATATACTAAAAAAATTGAAGCTGGACCACCTAATCTTATTGACATTTTTAAAAGATTTGTTAATTTAATCCAAATTCACAAAAAAGGAAATGAATTAAGGAATAAACACCTGACTCTCGACATTATCAGTGTCAAGGACTTACCCATTGTGGTTGTTGTTGTGTTTTCTTTCAGCTTCATAGATAGAAAATCAGAGGACGCCTATGGTTGAGCATGCCTCGCTACCATTAGCAATCACCACATGATTTGTGCGGTTTTGTTGTAGGATACCGGTTTGCCTTATACAGGATACTGTATAGGTGGAAATATTCGCAAGTTTTTATTTTCGTGAATTCGCGAGTGAACATAAACACGCGAAAATAAAAAACTAGACGGAAAATACTTTCCAATAGATTTGTTTTGCATGATGTCAATACCGTAAAATTAAATTGCGCATTTACCAAACTGTTAAAATTGCAAAAATATCGCTACTCGAAAATTTCCACGTATACAGTATTCTGCCTGACATTGACCCCAAAACAACTAAAGTGATATAGTTAGATTAGAGCTAAAATAGATAGATAGACAGGGGTATAAGGAAACGGATTGAGAAGTAGTGGTGGGCAAAACCTATGTGCAAACAGGTGCTGGGTTTTGTACTTGCATGAGTGTGGGTGTACATACACTGCATGTATATGAATTAGGCACGTGCATGTTACTATATAGCACTAGGAAGGGTTTCACAGGCAGCTGGGGGCTAATCCGGTCTGTCAACCATTGACTTCGTTTCTCAAAAATATAACGAGAAAAATAAGAAAATTCAGGTGTTTCGACCTCATAGGGAACTTTCAAATATGTCGGGAGTCTATGGCCCTTGAAGCTTAAAAAATAATTGACATCCCATGCTATAGCTGGAAGCGGACATCCGGACATTTGGCAAAAATATGATTAGCAACAATGTGAATAAAACACAAATCATTTGATACGCGCTGGAAGCATAGTGTACTGTGGTTTGTGGGTATATTGTTGTTTTATTGCGATGTGCAGGATCATATTTTTGATTTGCACACTTTGCGATACGGAGGATTCCTTTTAGGCTTTCCTGGTGTGTTTTTCACCACGGTGTAAGCAATGTGACGTTAGTCACGGCCATAAGGAGCCAATACATGTGTAGTACTTGGGAAGAAGGTGAATGGGTGGAGGAGGGTGATGAAACAAGATTTTTGATATCCAAAAGGGGAGAGGAGAAAACTTCAGAATAAGTATTTGTGTGGATGTATTCGGGGTAGTAGTAATCTTCTTATTTATTCAGAGTTACTCAGTTGCCAGTTACAAAAACTGGTCTCCCGTGCGATATATGGACAAATATTAAATGTATATATTTTTCCCAAAAAAACGTGATGTGTTTGAAAATTGAGTGCACCCTCATTGGAAAATCTCTGAGTCCACTCTTCAGGATGATTAAGCTCAGCAATGTCAGGAGAGGGACGTTTTTTGAACGGTGAAGGTTGCAAGGTATTTTGGCATGCCGTTGGTGAAAATAAATACCCAGGCCAAGACCAGGCCATGCCACAATTTTACCAGTCCTGTTTCCAAGCATTTCTTGTGCAAATGGAAATATTAGAAGCAAACCCTGAGTCTTGCTGTTTTAAAAATTACAAAGTGTGGAGGGTGAGATTTACAGGGGTGACGATTTTGGTTGAAAAATAATAGTTCAACCATAAAGAGTATGCCATAATCGTCCTAGGAACCACACATGCATTATGGGTCAGTGGTAACATACAGCTAATTTTTTCTCAAATATACGGAAAGTTGATTTTTTTGGTGGATACTATGTATTCTTAGCAACATGTACAAAAATTGAGAACCTTAAATTTGACAAAAAAAAGGTCTGTCATAGAATAAGCAACTTATTTTAGAGGTGTAATGCAATTACTTTGCCGCTGGTGTGGGGGGATAGAGTTACTTATCCACACAATATTTCATGATGTAACTTGAGATGCTATTTTATACATTCGTTGTGGATAGAATGTGACGCTGCCTATCCCTACATTGTATGTTTCAGTGAAAGAATTATTTGTATTGTGCCACCATCAACCCTATGAATTTGGAAGCCTCAACAGAATTACAATGCATGTTGAAGGATGTGGTGCAGAATACTGAATTCATCCCGCTTTTTGTCTATGTATATTGAAAGTTCATACTGGTAATTAATATCAATGTCTAATTTTGTTTTTTTTGTCTGTTCTTTCTTTGACAGATATGCTAGTGTCACCCAACAGTAGGAAACAACCTAAATGGTGAGTACTTTTAGCCGTTTTATTGAAAGTTTTACTACCCTGTAGAATGCTTCACCCACATTTCTTACAGGGGTGGTCCATAATATCGAATAGCCTAAAGTTCTTTGGTGCTGTCCAGTTGTCGAACGCTTGATAGCACATGGAGGGTTGAAAAGATTAAATTGAGCAATTTTATGTTTCCAGATTAACGGCAAAGTCATCGTATGTTGCCAAAAAAGCATCTTGTCTTAAAAGATGCCATGTGCTGTATTGAAAATGCAGATTAAGCTTGAGGGCAGTGTGGTGTAAGAATTGGTTAAATTTCAATCAAAAACACAATCCAATTAGTGGTGGGTGACTTGAGCACAATTTGTCGCCAAAACTTAACTACCATCATAAATTGAGATTTTGGTATCAGAAGAAAGTCCATTTTCATCATTACGCTTGTGAAATATAAGGCTCAGAAAATTGTTCAATTTGGATGTATGAAAAGTCCCTAAATGTTGATGACAAATTAGCACACACTATTCTGTGGGCCACTGTATTAATAATGTCATTTAATTTGTTTTGACATTAAAAATCTAATATCAATTAAATTTTTGGTATTTTTGAGAGCACTGAACCCACTCAGCGCTGTGCAAGTCTTGAGCTTGCAGGAAATAAGAGTGGGTCAAAAGGCAGACTTACCAAATTGATAGGGTTCAAATAAATTGCTAGGATCCACTAGATTGCTAGGATCCAGTGAATTGAAATCTAGAAACTCTTTGTTGTATTTCTGTTATTCCAAAATTGTTAACTTTTGGAGAGAATTGGGATTATCATTCAGAAATTTGTCACAATTTGTTCCCAAATTTAGCAAATCTAAAACAAGAAGACTCTAAATGCCTTAAAGCTCCAGTTGCAAGAAACCGCCTTGTAACTGAAGATGGAGATTTTTTTAGATAAGAAAATGGGTCAAATTCAGTTGTGATGGAAAAAATTAAGTCATGCTTTCATAATGTTAACAGCATCTAATAAAATATCAAGTAATGGTCGCCAGTCATCCGAGAAAAATGAGGGGAAAAGAAAAGTGGGTGACTATTTCTCTTGCATGCCGAACCATACCAGAAAATAGTGAAACATAAATGTTTGTTCACACCCAAATGCCTAACATTTCAAATTAAGTGAGCATACCGACTGTGCCAGGGTTGCAAATGAAATCGAAGGCAAGTGTAATTTTCCAAATGAAAACACTTGTTAAAGGGCATGGTGGGAAAGAGCAGATTGGTAGGTATGATGAAAGTGTAAAAATAGATTGTTGAAAGAGTGCCAAAGAAGTTTGGGTTCAAATAGTTTCATTAAACTGGTGGTGCAAGTTCCCAGTAGGTGCAAAAAATGTCTCAATTACAGGCTAAAAATGTCCAAACCACAGGACAAAAGAGTGAAAAAGGGGCAGATTTAGCATGAATATCTTTTTTTCTTCCTGATTTCCTGAAAGGGTGTTTCTGATCTTGGCGTCGTAACACCTAATGATCTCATGTGTATGATCTAATGCTGTATTTTTCCTAATATATGTTATAAATCTAATTCTGTCATTCAAATAAATAAATTGCTTGAATTAGAGTAGAAGTGATAGATAGGGAGCATTTGTGGAGAGTTCTATGTTGAATGTTAATGGCAAGTCGCCCATTTTCAGCACCACAGTGAGCACGGCGGTCACGCGTAAGTTGTCCAGATTGTTGTGCACACACCAGCTGCTGACAAAGAGTGACTCAATCAAAGAGGTTCTATATAGATAGAGAGGTAAAGTGTTACGTCATCTTTAGAAATTCATCGTCTCGCATGTTTTGCCGACCACAAAGAAAACATAGAGTACCAACAATAGAAAGCAATGGCTGCCTCCGCTTCTTCCACATACTGTGGGTGCCGCTTTGCATATATACACTAATCGGTAGTGATACAAATTGATGTATGTGTTAGAGGTGGCCAGGTGTAATAATAGTGCCCCTGGATCCTTGTGCTCATCTACTCTTTTTTTCGCAATGTGGCGTTAGGTAAAGAGTTATTCATTGAGCGGTTTATTAAATCAAGACGACTGACGGGTCATTTCATTCGTTGTGTGGCCAGGGGTAGGACAAAATTAACCACCCATAGCAACCAACATCCAAACAACGAGATTTTGCTGGATTGTTTGTATCGAATTGACATTATGTGTTAGCAAGCACCCAAACTAATTTTCCGTGCAATATTCAAAATTTCCGCGCCCACACAAACGACTGGTTTGAAGGGCTTCCACCCCCCTTGGACTCAAGGCCCATGGCACAACAGGACACCAACACAATTCAGCAGCCATTTATTGGACAAATTATAGTGTGGTTGGTGTGTATTCCCACATAGGATTTTGATGCTGAAATTGATTTTGTGGCTGTTTGGGGTATTTTTTAAGAGTGCTCCTCCACTGTCAGATAATGATGGGGCACACACCATTTTCAGACTGCTGCCCTTCTTCGGGGGGGGATGTTAGTACAGGGAAATTTAAAATCAAGATCAACTTCGTGTTTTAATGGAATAAGAAAAAAACAGTAATGCCATTCTCTCCTCATAAGATTAAACAAAGTGTATATTTGCCTCTGAGGTTCCAACATTCAGTAAAGTGGTATAGTCCCCTATGTTGGTTCAGGTCCCCTGGGTAAAGGCTCGCGATGTTGTTGGAAGTGGTGTCAATATGAGTCCCTTGTGTCCATACTCAACAGAAAAATGCATTTTAACTGATTTGGTGATATCACATTGCACATCCAGGGAAAGTTTTTGGTGCCCCCATAGACCTGTAGACCCTTTGCTATAGTTGCTATGTAATTAGCACAACCAAAATGTCACACCTGTTAAAAATGAATACCTTCTTTGGATCCTGTGATACAATACAACACTTTATCACCATTTCAACAAATCTGAGCATTGGCTAAATTTTACCCCCAGTATGTACCTTTACTCATTATGGGGCTTAGCGCTTTACAAAGGGCCCGTGAAACCTTTTGCAAATAGATACTTTTGCTATCCTTATAAGGAGAGAACATGTTCACAGTCTCCTCTCGCCACTCGCACTAGTAACACTGATCGCCGTTCCTGGTCACCGTAACACATCGGTAAGAAATGACGTCATCGCTTACCGCTGCAGTATTCCACGATATCGCATTATCACAGGAAAATACCGTTTGTCGCAGATTATTATGTGTAAGAGACTAGTACTCCTTTCCCGGCATGCATTTAGAGCACAGTAGAATCCAAGATTGGCTCTTACATCGAAATCAGCTGTGCGACGCTGCATAACTCTCGAACTTTAGTGTGGTCCAGTGCGGCAACTTCCAAAGTCTTACAATCACTTGTTGCTTCAAATCGCGCGATATGCAACAATTTTTTTAGTGTAAGATAATGTCTTAAACTACACTGTGAACGTCCTTCTTTCTTCCCGACGGACCATTTTTTAGCCATCGATGCCGGGTTTTAAGCGAGGGGTCTGGACTGACAAATTATGAATGTCACTTAGAACCCCAAAATGGGTTACCTTGGGCGGGTTAACGCTGTAATCATGTCACTTGGGTTGGGTAACAACTTTGTTTGTTTACTTGTCCGAGTGACCTTAACTTTGACCGCGATACGAAAAACCGAAGTGTGACCTGAGTGCTGCAGCTCGCACACGACAGTATGTACCTGTTTACTGTGACCAGTATGGACATGTGTTATTCTGTGCGAGTGCCGAGCAGAGCCTGGTTTATGTACTTAAAAGCAATTTGACTCGGATTTAAATTTTTCACTGTCACTAACACTTTTTTCCCCCTTGACGAAGGGGGAAGCAGTTTCAAAAATTTGCACCTCATCATTTTCTGACAGTCTGGCCCTATTTAATGAAAAACAAGCAAGAAATTCAATTTTAGCACAAAAACCTACGGACTGTTTCATTGACATACCAACCACCACTATCTGTTATATTTTTTTAGTCATATATATATCTTATAATTTTAGCAATATTTTTTTAAATTGAGAGAGGCATTGTTAGAGCAGGGCCTGTAAGGGATTGATGCTTTTGGAGATGCACTTTTAATTTGTTTGTTCCTCAGTAGTTTTCACAGAGAGCCAAATGAGCCATCATCAAAGTCACAGTCAAAATTGCCAAAGGTGTAGCAATTAGGGATTCAATATCACTCGATGGTTCATCAACCACGATGCTCCATACGGCCATTATTTTATCCTGTGAGGGCATTTGAGTGAGAGAAAAATATGCGGACACATTGGATGTAGAGTTGTTGATTATGCAGAGATGTAACTTTTTCGGATTTCCGATTTGGGGCCTAAATAAAAAAATTCCGGAAATGAAAAAAAAAAAAAACAAAAAAAATTTAATTTTTTTTTGCAATTTCTGAATAAAGTGTTCATGATAAAGGTATAGACTAGCACAAAAACAAAGTTTTAAGTACTACTTTATTTGTCGACGGGGTCTGTTCCCCCTAAAATCACGCAGAAAAATACGTTCCCGGAGCTTTCACGGATGCTACGCTAAAAGTTTTGGCCTTCACGTCGGTTCAA
Organism: Ophioderma brevispina; assembly: GCA_023653785.1. Lineage (NCBI taxonomy): Eukaryota > Metazoa > Echinodermata > Ophiuroidea > Amphilepidida > Ophiodermatidae > Ophioderma > Ophioderma brevispina. The sequence goes on along the minus strand of JAMKCH010074523.1, from coordinate 70,406 downwards.
TTTTTGGATTTTCAGGAATGGGACTGCTCCTCTGTTACATCTCTGATTTGTGATGAAACCCTCTGTAACATGGTTTAAAATTCCTTCAACCTGAAAAGCATTATTAAAACTTGTGTATAGATGAACAATTATTCTCGCTAGTATACTTCTAAAATGTTCCCATTTGAATAACTCCTTGTTTTTAAAATTTTTTAGCAATCTAACATATTTGGTTGGCTGTGTTTTGGTTCTTTGGCAATTCACACGTGGGTGCCATTGCGTGCACTCGAGTTCCAAACGTGACAAACTGTGATCCATTTAAACCTACCGCGTAAACGCACTTTCCCCATGAACACTGTGCCGGGCCAGACACGCAATTTGGCATATCAACTGTGGGTTGTAATGACATCACCAACGTACACCCTGTACAGGAAATTCAGATGATTGTTGTAATGGCAAGTTAACAATTGAACATATGATCAGGATGACATCATAAGGATGATGTCATGGTAACGGTTCATAATTTCTGGTCAACTTTCAAATATTCTCTGAGTTCAATTAAAATCAACGGAGGATTCATTAAAAGAGAAAATAATATTAGAAGATGGGGGGGAGGGGGGTTACAGACATCTGGAGATAATGCTCCAAGTAAACAGCAAATCCCGTAAGTAATACTGAAAGTGTTTGCATCTGTTGAAGAGTTAGCCTCTCCATGGATAACCAGATAGAGTGGTATTCAACGGTGTACAACTCCCAACGAAATAATATTCTAAGGGTAGTGTGTGTCTTCAAAACTCCAGTTAAATTTAATTTAAAATTGGGAAAAGACTGCCCATTATTGTTCTGCTTTCTGTGAAATGTTCATCTGATATGACTCACTGGTTTTGATAAAACAAGATGTTGGTAAAATGAAAAACTGCATCATTTATATATGAGACCTCTGTACTGGCAGACTTCCAATTTATAACAAAACACATTAAAGGCTGACTCAGATATTTCCTGGGGAGGCACCCTCAATTTTAAAACAAATTGTGTTTTTCCTATTCATAATGCTTGTCCATACTACTCAACACTGTGAATAGCTAAGCTCAAATCGAAGTCCTTCATATCGAAATCGCGCTTTGTTATAAATTTCAGTATCCGAAATTTGAGTTATACACAGTACCTAAAATCCTATGGCACGTATACTATACATAAATGTTTACTTCTGCATGCAACGAAAAAAATCCGATACACTCAAACTTTGGAATTTGGCATTTTAGGTGACTATCCTTTAGTTCTAGTTGACTATTTTTCATAAATACAACACAAATTTATATTCAAAAAATCTCTGAGTCAGACTTTAAAGGGTCACAGTCCTTTAGGTCTTTAGCTTCTTTCCATTGCCCACCCTGTTAAATGCAAAATTTTAATCACCACTTAAAACTTAATAAAATGACTTTTCCTTGTTTAATAGGCAAAATTTTAATACCACTTAAAACTTCAGCAAATGATGTTTTTTCTTCTAAAGACATAATAAATATAACCAATAATGTTAATAGTGCAATAAGGCAAAAATTACATACTGGCCATGTGTTTTAACTGGCAGCTAATGGGGGAGCCGGTGGCATTTTGTTTGAGAGTTTTCCATTTAAAGGTGCAACGAGAGGTTTTACATATCAGGTGTCCCTAATAATATCAAAGTAACTGATTTTTGCCCTGATGTAAAGCCTTTTCTATCAAAATCCCCCATCTGCAAGATTAAGCTGATAAAATTTCTTTGGTACAAAAATGGTGATTTCGAATTTCGTATAGGACTAAATACGATATTCATATATGTTTTACCTTGAAATCTAAGGCAAATCAAAATCACCTCCTTTTTCCTCTCTTTAAGACATTTTTTGTAGCAATTCTGAATTTTGAAAATTTTAATCTATTACGTTTCTTTCAATGTCTTTAATTTAAACTTGGGTTTGTACTGATAGCCATCCAATTAGATTTTAAAGAGTATTCATTTCACATATTTTACATTTTGAATGATTATTACACTAAAATAGTGGAATGAAAACATACTTGGGCTCTAAATACAATATTTAATATTCACGTAGTAAGAGTAGTAAAACCAAAGTTTAATCCGGTTTTGTCCGTTTCAAACCGGGGGGGCCGGATTCACCTCACCTTGTTCATCACCCTTACCCCTCCTTCCCCTCCACTTCACCCGATTCGATGCATCCACCATCCCACCTCACCCAACCCTCCTACTCTCCCTCCTCCCTTGCTTCCTTCCATGTCCCCTCTTGTCGGCCCCTCTTCCCAAAACCCACCCACCTCGAACCTCAAAGCCCTTTTAAAACATGCCCCAAAATCCCTTCCTCCAGCACGTGCCCATACATCTACAACCATTCTCCTCGCCAGTCCGGTCACTTGCCTCTTCCAATCCCAACATCTGCATCACTCCTCAGTCTTCTTACTATCCATCAACTTCACCACACTTGCCTCTCACACCTGCTCTCTCTGCCCGTCTCAAAATCCCCATTTAATTTTCACTCAGGCACCAAGTCTCACTCCCATAGAGCAGGCATTACTGATCTCCACACAAATCTGGGTACACCACCCTTCTAGTCAAAGGAAATATCCCAACCAAGTAAAAACTCTCCACATTCTATAAAACTTCACCCACCAATACTTACTCGGCTGTCACAGCGCCACATCCATCCACCCGCACTAATCCTGTCCCTAGGTATGTGAACTCTTCACCGTTTCCACCTCGTCACCCAAAATTTTCCACCTCCTTCCCCACTCCCTCAACTCCCTTCTTGCATTTTCAAACACACAAATCTCTTTGCCAAACTTGGGGTCACTCTCTTCATCTTGTGCATCTCACATGAATCCATTTCCAACATTCTCACCCACAATGAATTTGCCCTCACCTCTTTCAACATATTCAATGGGTCCACTTACAAAACATCCCCCTCATCCCAACTCACCATCACTCACAGATTAATTAATCAAAAACTTTCTTTTGAAAATGTTCTTTTCTTGACTAAAAGTGAATCATCGGCTATTATCAAGTTGAAAACCATGAACAAAATATTAAATTTTGAAAAATCTGAGGGTGCTGCATGCACTATTTTTCAAATGTGCCAGTATCTCTTTAAAAAAAAAAATGTAGATAGAATTTCACATTGTGCCATTAATCTATCCAATGACCAGATTATTTTAAAAACCTCTTTGTAACTACTTGGCCAGGTGGGTGTGAATCGTATTTCTAGGAATGTTTTTATTACAAACAAGGATATATTACATTATTTGTATTTATGTGGCTTTATTAAATGTTACAAAATATGTCTTGTTGCAAAGTCTCTGACTTCTTTAGTATTACTTATTTGTAGCTTATATATATTTGTCATCTGCCATAATTTGATCTTTTAATTCAATTTTCTCTCAAATTTGACCTACAATCTTGTTTTCAACAGTGCCTTGGAACACTGTTTAATATGGCAGCTATATGAAGGAGATAATAGGATTGAAACGCATTGTTGTAATAGAACTTTATTTCCCCCTCCCCCATCCCCTCCCAATCAGTGTGAAAATAGGGTGCGAGATTGATCAAGTGTGGGTGCTCATGAAAATGAAATGAGGGGGCGGGGGGAAGGGAACCAATCTGCACAACGTGTTTACAACAATTTGAACAAATGATCCAAACGGTCAAAAAAATCATGTCACAGATTTTACACAAACGTCATAACTCGAAAACGCTTTAAGTTTTAAGGTTTAAGAACATGATTTTTTCAGGAGAAAGAAGTGGTATCATCCTCAAATGATACTATAACAATTTGTAAATAGAATCATAATTGGGGAATATACTGATTTATCAGTTGATTTAAAAAAAAACTCATCAATTTTTAAAAGGAAACTTTATTAACAAAAATGTACACTCAAAATTAGCATTTTAATAGACTTCAGCACATATATCCACACACACACCGATTGCACCGACACAAGTGAGTACGTTTGGTATCTATTTGTGCGGCACGTGTGGGAGAGGGGGATATGCCGCAAAGTATGAATAAAAGACTAGAAATTCTATACGAGCCAAGGAGAAAGGATCAAACACTGAACGTGATCAATCATCTGTATGTAAGATAAACTTAATTTCTATAACTTGCATAATACATCGTTTTTGATTACATAGCATCGCATTTTTGTGTGTATGGAAACAGGGGGTGTGGGGTTTGGGGTAGGTAGGTATTGAGAGAGCTGACAGTGTTCTATCAGACCTCAGAGACGAAATATGCGAAAGCAATACGAAATGTAAAGTTATAAAAGGATTTTAGAAAAATGTGTATCTTAATTATTAACGGAGTAGACAGTGATTTGGTTTGAACAAAAAAAAATAAAAAACACCATATGGATTCGAACTAAGACTTCAATGAAGCATTGGTTAAAGCCAATGGATGCACTACCCAGCACTGTAGTGTTTATTTTGGTTTGTAAACTTAGCCTATTAAAATGGCTACGATCAGAGATGCATCTGGGTAACAACGGTTCTCTGGTACCAAGAATAGATTAAAAAATGACTTTTATATGTGTATATGGGATTTTCTTTTTACTCTTCTGTAGGACCGATGTGGAAATTGCATCTAGTTCGGAGTCTTCTTGAAATCATCCGAGTTATTACTCTCTATTATGTCGTGGTAACCGTTGTTGACCGAAAATTTAGCAACTAGACTTAAATAGTCATGTAAACTGACGTTGGACGATGACAATCGGCCAAGGAGAACTGCATAAGATCTTTGAGTGTTCTTCATTTTATCGATGGTACTCTGGTCTGTGGTAGTTAATCTGGTTCTATAATCCATTGTTTATGGGTTCGAATCCACTTCCCATCAGGAAAAAATGTACGGTTTTTTTTTTTTTTTACTATTTTTTCTTGTATAATAAATTATATATATATATATATATATTATATATATATAATGATATATATATATATATAATTACTGGCGAACTTTGACACTTTCTCTCTGAAATCAGACTCTTATTTTGATTGAGTAGTGTGGTGGTGTCGAGGTTTGATCGGGTCACCACTTTAAGCATTGCCATAGAGAAAAGAGCAGGCTCCTAATGACCAAGAGTTAAGGATAAATCGGCACTAATTATTTCCAATATGGAGGCGCCGGTTATCCTCCAAAAACTATATTTGCCAAAGTGGATGTATAAAACAAATTCTGCAAAACAACGTGGGCATGGTGGAAGATTTTTTTTGTTTTTGGTTAAGATCTTGAAATAGTCTACTACTATGTTTACAGCACTGGTTCGTAAGGGCCGAGCCCTCATCATCAGAGAACAAATGCAAAAATGATATAAAACTTCTCTTTATGATTTATTTATCTTGCCATTTGATATCAGAGCAAACGCTGCGTGTATGACAGTTTAGTGTTTGATTGTGTTAATTGGATGTGCGTGGGTTGGTTGCGTGTGAATGTGAAACGTTTATATTTTATGATGTGTCAGTGTGGTGTGTGTGTGTGTGTGTAGTGTGGGTGGCAGTGCGTGTGAGTGCGTATGTTGTTGAGTGTGTCTTCGCACGCGAGTTTGGCTGGAATATACTGTGGCGTGCTGTTGGTCATGTTTTATTCAGTAGTTTCGTTGTTCAAACGTGCCTATATGAAAAATCTTCTGTCTTAGGTGTGTGGGGATGAGGAACGAGTGTTGTGAGTAGGTGTGTGCGGGGGCGAGTGCGTGCGTGTGTGGTACGCTGTATGTCGTGGTCTGTGTGTATAATAACACGTTTTGTGCTTTCGGGGTCATGTCTTATTCAGTATTTTTTTGTTTTTAATTTTAACTGGCCCTCGTTGTTAAGTTATTTTATTATTATTTTATTAAATTTTAAAAACTAAGGTTTAAAAAATTCAACCGGTTACGGCATTCGATTTTAACCTTTGTATAATATGTAAAGAGATTAAGGTCATCTTCATTTCATGAAAAATTGGCGTTCTTAACTTAAAACCGTTCTCGAGGTATGGAGCGTTGTTGTGAATTTTGTACATGATTTTTCGACCTTTGGATACAATCTGTTCATAAGCCTTGGAACACCTGTTACTATGTCAGCTATGAAGGCAGATTAATAGGCTTGAAACGCATTGTAACTATAACTGGCTTTCCCCCTCCCATCCCCTCCCAATCAGTGCTGAAAATAATATGGTGCGAGATTGCTCAAGTGTGTCGTGCTCATGCAAAACTTGAAATGAGGGGGGCGGGGGGCGGGAGGGGGGGACCCAAAATTGCACAAGTGTTCCAACAATTTGAACAAGATTGTAGTTCCAAAAATGATAAAAGGTTCAAAGCTGCATATTGTTTATTTGTTTAATATTTTAATTAATATATTTAAATATTCTTAACTTTTTCATTTTCTTAATTTCTTTATGTGACCTCTAGAGCAACATCTATAAATAACCCATCACAAAATGGAAGCGCTAGAGGATCATTGTAATATTTCAATAGGCCAGTGAGGCCGGGGCATTTCTTAAAGTAAAAAAGAGGAGTGTTTATTGATGATACATAGAGTATTTTCCAGAATTTGCCAAACGCTGTTTAATTCCCCAAGTTGTATTTTATATCTCCATTGCTGAAATTAATGCATATCACTTACTGACCTAAAAATCAGGTGCCCAAGGTAACACGGAGGAAAACCAGAGGGTTTGTTTTGAATCAATACCATGATGCATTGCATATGCCTAGAGTGTACTGTACTAAAAACAATCAGTACTTAAGTATGAAAGTGTTCAAAAAGTTAGAAACCAAGACATTACATGATTATGCTAAAAGTTACTGATGCTTGTTGGCTAAAACTAGCTAAAAGTCAGGGTTTTCGCCTATCAATAGATCGGCTTATGCCATCAAGTAGAAGATTTATGTCAAGGGCAGCCACTAACATTAAACTAGTCTTTTGTATCTTGTTAAATTCTTGTGAAAGTCACGTTATGCAAAGTATTGAAATTACTGGTGCTTTTATGAAAACAATTTTTTGAAACATTTGGAGTTCAAAGTGTTTTTTTGGGGTATTTTTTGTATTTCTGCCCTTGATTCAAGGTGACAATAGTAGGCATTTTTCATTTGTGGCATCATCAATCACTTGTCATAGCTGCTAGTTGTATAATGATTAGCCTTGATAGAGATGTGCAGCCTAAAGTTTTACCTGGGTTTGGTCGTGTGCTGCCACTACATGGTTTGCGCTAGCTAGGGTCATGACCTTTTAGCAAGGACACATCCATGTCTGTTGGTATAACAAGTCATACCTTGGTCGACAGATGTGCATTGCAATATGCTTTGACCAGTAGTTTAAAATGGATCTCGTTTTACAATTGATATAGATAAATATAATTCTGCATACATTTAAAAAATGGTTTATATTTCTTCAAAATGTAAACTTGTGTATTTTCCATAATAAAGCCCAGTGCATCCACCCAATCAATAGAATTCTGCTCATTTAGTCTGGTCGTCAGATCGGTATTATATAATACCCTATAAAAATCCAAAATAATTGTTCTCAATTTAAAATAAATGTCTGGAATATTCTTGGATCCACAAGTGTGTGTGTGTGTGTGGGGTGGTGTGTGTGTTGTTATGTTGTCCATGTCTGTATCCAAGTCTGTGCCTCTTCTTGGATGTTGCATGGTGTAGGTGTGGATATGTGGTGTGGGTTGTTTTGTAAAACAAGATGTCAAAAATAGAATTAACAATGAACAAATCTGTTTGCTCAGAGCAAGACCAAGAAAACCTATTTGTATGTACATGTACATGGTCAATATGTGTGGTGTGTTTGTGTGTGTATGGAGCATGTGTATGTATGCATGGTGCCGTCGTGTGTGCGTGATGCATGGATGGTATGGGCTGGGACGGACAGACGGACGGACGGACGGGAGCGGATGGATGGACGGACGGACGGGGACTGCGCCGGCATACATATAATAAAGCTTAATGTCCCATGTAAGAATGCCGATAATACTCTCATTATTACGGCATACCTTTGGACATTAACTTTATATGTATTAATGTTTTATTCTGTACTAATTTCGCTAATTAACTAATTAGAGGACTTCTGAAAAGTGGATACTTTGATGCTCACACTTTAGCTTTTCGTTAACAGAATTAAACCTATATGTATAGCAAGATGACTGTTTAGGTGAATAGTGTTGCAGACAGTTATATTTATTTATAGTGTTTAAAACAGATACATGTTGTTTCTTATGTCTGTCTGTCATTTCGGTTGTCTAAAGTGTTGTAATTTGTTTCTCTTATGCCAAAACTCTTGAGCCAATTTCAACCAAATTAGGTCAGAAACCTTGGTCCAAGCTTGGTTAATATAGGGTGTTCACAGAGGGGGGCCAATTAAGGGGCAATTTTCGATAAATTGCATATAATCACAATCTTGGTCAGAAGATCCACTGGCCCAAACCCATATGGGTTTAACAGATTGGATTCAACGGTCACATGCATGAAATCAAAATTCAGTTGGAAGAATCACTCACCTGCTGACATGTGGGGTGACCATATGGGGTGTTAACAAATTTGGGTCAAAGTATGTGTGCTGATAAAGGGGCATTTTGTCAGTTAGGGTAAAGGTTATATAATTTGTTTCTCTTCTGCCTAAACAATTTGAGTCAATTGCCTAGCCTGGTCAGAAGAGCCACTGAATCATGGAGTGTGTTCAGAGAATGCCACCCATTGACCCATAGGACATTTTACGAGTTCATCATACAAATGGACAACATTTTAGATCACAAAGAAAGGCAAGACCCTTTTGTGGTTCGAGAAGAACCCCTTGTTCTAATTACCCAACATTTTTTGTTACAAGTCAATTTGTTTCTCATAGTATTTTCCATTGTAAGTAAAATAAGGGCGTCACAAACATATTGTCCTCTTTGACTACCATCACTTGATAGGCTTTCTGCCATCATTGATGCTCTGGTTATGTGTAAGAATAGGATTTTTGTGGGATCAGCATGCCTTTTATGGTGAAATTTCCCAAAACTGGTGCATTGTGGGATGACTCAATACACTCTGGGACGGGACACCAGACCCCAAATTGATGGAATGACCAAAATATGATGCCCTAATTAACTTGTTTAAAAGGTGTAAATTGTCAAGCCGAACACGTTCTTGCATGGAGTGCCCATCTCCTCGTCCTTGACGTTTGGGCTAGACGACTCTGTGTAATTTTTGCTACTGGGGAGAGTTTGCCACCCTCCGGCACAAAAAGTCTGTATACCTTCCAGCATTTGTCTGCTGGACGCATCTGATCAGAGTTGTTGATTTGATGAACCACTCTATAACATGTTTGAATCCTAATGGTGTAGTTAATTTTATTCATTGTGTTTTTATCCTTGGTAGGGCCACATTTGATGTAAACACTACTAATGAGATGTGTTAAGTCATCTAGAAGTCCATATGGGATCATTGTCTAAAGATGATTTAAATGCTTTTTGTGATGGATCAGTGGCCTCTGGTTCGAAAAGGCGGACGATATGGACAAAATATATATTTTCCCCAAAAAATCCTCTTCTTCTTCTTTGGGAATTCTGACCAATTTCATCCTAAATTTGGGCAAAAATTAATGTAATTTGGTAATTGTTTGCAGGTGGATCAGGGAAGATTCAGGGGGCCTGAGCCCCACCTTTTTCACCACATCTATCAATTTATGATTTTCAACAAATATTTTGGCTAAATGTTTCTTTATCTTCTTCTATTTTCTTGTTACAGTCCTGTTGCATTGACCACTGTTTTTTATTCCATGATACAAAAGTACCAAGTTTGCTGGTAAGTCTGTCTTTACTTCTTAATATCTCCGGGGGGAAAATCTCCTTCCCTCAAGTAAAGTTTCCCATTTTATAAGTCGGCCGATTCCGTTTTCTTTGCCGGTTTCTAATTAAAAACCCTTAATTTATGCCATTTAGGGAACATTTTGATTTTCTTAATTAAAACACAACAACATTAAATCTAGAAACCCACCAGAACCAGGCACTACTTGCACACAGGCCTGACAGCAAGTATGGCCGAATTTGCATTAGATTACGGCGATTGAGTAAATCGGCGACAATGAACTTCTAAGTAATTTTTGGGCCAAATTTCAGGAGATTTCAATGAATTTTGACCGAAATTATTGGTAGGTGATTTGACATTTATTTTGTGTAAAAAATAGGGAGAAACGAAACTGGAAAAATCCCAGTTTCTACAAAAAAAACAATCAATTAAGTCAAAAAGTCTGTGTTCTAAACTCGTAATTCCGTGAATTTTCTCCGTTTTCGTAAAATGTAAACTTTGGTCACTTATCTCAAGCAGATTTTCACCCAGATTAATTCAACTACCTTAATTATTTATTTTTGTATATAAAAAAGTCTTTGGTGGACTTATCCATTGATATTTTCGTTTATTAGTGTGAACCAAAGTTTCAATCCGGTTTTGTCCCTGCTAACCGGGGATGGCCGGATACACCTCACACTCAGCAATACTGCTGTGTGAGGATTTATTGGAGCAAAAGATAATTGGCCAGATGCCCTTCCTGACGTTAATCCACTGTTTTTGGCGGTGGGCCTAGCCTTTGTATTTAGCATTGTACCCATGACATTTTTGCTAGCATCTGATAGGTTACGTACACCTGAAAAAAAATCAATTTTTTTTATGTTGACACTTGTTGACATGTACCACTCAGGTATAAGCGCACCTTCGGGTATAAGCCCACCCCAATTTTTAAAGAAAATACAGTAGCTAGCATACACTCGCGTATAGGCCCAGGTGGTAATTTTAGCATTCGGGAAACAATGTGGCAGTAATTAAACAAACAAAATCACATTTCAAAACTTGGAACTATTCTACAGAGCTATCAAAGTAGGGCCCAATGCATTGGGATGGCTTGTTTACTAGAATTACTTAGAGGAATGTGATGCAAAAAATTGAACTTTTACTTGAATGTTTAATATCTGCTACAATAAAAGTACATAAAATAGTACATCTGGTGATTATTATGCTCTTGAAATGATATTGTAATTTTGTATGTGATATTTGCTCCCAAGTTCTAGCCCCTCCCCAGGTATAAGCCCACCCCTATTTTGAAGTAAAATCTTCCTTTTTGGGGGTGGGCTTATACCCGAGTGCTTACGGTAGTATCGTTTTATTGCCTATGTGGATATGATATATAACTCTACTCAAGCAGACTGAAAACCTGCTCATGTGGATTCCAGCTTCCAATCAGAGCAACAGCTGGAGAGGTATTATATATATAAAGGTCAAAGGTCATAGACATTGGCACAGACATAGTTATTGAATTTGCCTGTTTTAATTAAACCTTCAATATTTTCACAATGTATTTTTGTTTTGCATTGAAACACATGGTAAGTGAAATTTTAATTTGTAAATTACTGCTGAGATGTGATGACAATCTTGATTAGGTGTAATTAAATTAGTTCACAGATTTTGCAACTACTCTTGTGGAATATTATACTAGTAACATTTTTTTTGTATTTTTTACACATTAGCAGTTTGTTAAATTCTCCATTTCAAACATCTACATATGGTTCAAAATATTTTTGCAAGCTTTTAAGTGTGTGGTGTTCAGGAAGGAAAAGCACTAAAATTAAAACCTTCGTGTGAAATTCCTATAATAAAGTACCTTGAATTAATTTCAAGTAATAACCCCCCCGAGTACCCGATTCTGATTGGTTAAAGCAATAACAGCAAATTTTTTGAAGAGTGCCCCCAATTTTCAAAATTTGATATTTTTGCACAAACTGCAAACGAGAATGCTAAACAATGTGTATTTATCATAAATAAGCGAGTTCGTAATTAGAATTGGGAACCCAGATTGCACTTAACGGCAGAGCTGGAAATGCTAAGTTTATGTCCGTCCATGATGAAATAATGCCACCTCAAGAAAATGACCTCTAACTTGACTTGCTTGAACCAATAAAACAACTAATGGATGAGCGTAGACGCGTACATGGTGCTATTTCCCGGCTATTTTTTATTGGAAGGCTGTTTCCAGCAGCCGTTGAATTATTATCGGAGATCTCTGATATTAATCATTCTAACTACAAAACTCCTTCTTTTGCAACACATAGACATTTTCGAGTTTAACCGTTCACAGGTATATTTTTCTAGCCAGTTACCAATACCAATGTGCAAAAATCTCAATGTTTGGAAAATTGGTGGAGTTCTTAAAAAAAGTGCTACATTGCTTTAAGTATCACATGCATTCATTAAAATAACCGTGAAAATGACAGCTTAACAAATTTTTAAGCTCTCGCTCCTTTAAGCCCTACCATGAGCTTAACCATGTTGATGATGGCTTATTAAACATTTAGTTTTATTTATTGATTGAAATTTAAGGGGCCATTTCGTGATTCCACAACCTCGAACCCCTAACATACCTACAAAAAAGTTGAGATTTTAATCATCTGCAATCCATAGCCTTAGAATCCATGTGTACCTAATCTAGGTGCAAATTTATTTTAGTTGCAAAGAAATCGCAATATTGTATTTTCTGTCCGTAAACTGACAAATTACAACATAGTTGAACGGTGGTTTGGAACCTTGGGAAACAAACACTCTTGCTCATAACCACAAAACCGCAACAGTGAATCAACTAAAATTTTGTGAAACAAGGTTTTCTTAAAGGCCGACTCAGCGAATTTTCATGGGGAGGGGGGCCCTCAATTTCCAAAAAAATCGTGTTTTTTGCCATGTACATAATGTTTGTCCATATACTAATCATGTGTGAAATTGCTAAGATTAATCGAATTCCTTCATATCGAAACACAACTTTGTTATAAAATTCCGAATCCGGAAATTTTTGTTTTACACAGTATCCTATGGGAGGTAATACTACACATAAATGTTACTGAATTCAAAACGAAAAAAATCAGATTCATCTCAAACTTTAGGAAATAGTGGCATTTTTAGGTTACTATTTAAGTTCTAGTTGGAACCCTTTTTTAATTTTTTTTTGTCATATTACACAAAAAATAATATTGCGAAATCTCTGAGTCAGACTTGAAGGATGATAGTGAACCATGATAAAAACGGAGGTGCTGGATCACAAACGCACCTTTAATATTGCAATTCACAAAGATATAACAGACATCAAAAAAGCGGGTAGAAGTTTAAAATAGGCGAAATACATGTAATGGCCTACAAATGAAAATTTGCCAGGTTTCTGGTACCTTATTATATACAGAGAAAAAATATGGAGGCATGAAATTTTTCATAGAATAAAATCAAGTGATTCAAAGTTACATTCATGTAATCAATAAATGCAACATGAATGGATAAGTTTCATAAGTAAATTGTACTCTAAATTTTCCTAGAATATTGACAGGACTGGCTGTTTTGCTTAGAGGCTCGGTTTCGGAGGCTATTCAAGGCTCTGTTTCAATGATCAATTAATTTATTCTGCATGACTCACAATGATTCACAGGCCGTTGTAATCTGTTATGCGTGCTCACCCACAGTATTGGGTTGAATAGAGTTTAAGTCAAGTTGAAACTGCAACAAAATATTAGAATTATGATTGAATGCTGTGTTTGCATCGAAAATGTATGGTTTCAATTCTTCCAGTTCATGTAAATGTATTAAATCTAGTACTAGAAAACTTGAACTAGTATACATTTCTGTAACTTTGCTATGTTGTCCATGAGTTGTCTGTTGTCTGTCTGTCTCTTCCAGGGGTTTTAATCTCTAATTTTAAATGGGATGGGCGACAGCATTTCAGGCACATGGTCTGATTGGAGGGGGGGTGCTTATGGGAATTCTGTTCTATGGGGGACGGGGAACATTTTGATAAATCCGTAACCACTCGGGTATAAGCCCACCGTCGGGTATAGCGTTACCCCAATTTTTAAAGGAATCCAAGGAGCTAGTTACAAATGGGTATAAGCCCCAGGTGGTAATTTTAGCAGTCAGGATGTTATGATGCTTCATGGACGTCACTAGGTCAGAAATTCATTTAAAATACAATTAAAATCCTGGCACTATGTTCGTACAGGTCTGCCAATCATGCAGATCAAAACTAGCTATAAAACTACACTGTATAGCTCCTGGTTACTACTGCTGGCCTTGAAATGATATATTGCAATTTTGTATCTGATTATTTGCTTCCCAAGTTCTAGCCCCTCCCTAGGTGGTTATAAGGCACCCTTACCTTTGAAGTAAAATATTCCTTTTTTGGGGGGGGGGGGGGGGGGTGGGTTATACCCGAGTGCTTCGGAATTTCAAGTATTAGTGCAAATCTTTTGTGTTGTAATAAAAAATATTTTGCATTTAAATTTACACCTTTGTATGGTGGCAATGTCTTTTTCCAGCCTGAGTAGAAATTCATGGAGAACTCAATACGGATGAAGTGGGAAAGTACTGCAAAAACAGGAAAAAGTCAAGGGGAATGGGCCAAATTTTGGGCCAGATGCGGGGGGGGGGGGGGCGACTTCTTAATTTATTTGGGAGGGATTGCGCATGATTGCCAAAGTGGAAAAAACTGATTTGTCTCGCAAAGTAGAATGTTAGGAACTGAAAGATTGAGAAATTTGCAGGATGGGGTGATCAATAGTCATTATTTTATGGAGGCTTAATAAACTATTACATAGGTTTTTGATATACAGTTGAGATTGCTTTGAATAAAAACTGTTACTTTTAACATTCTGAGAAAAATCTTTGTAAGGCATAAAAAAAAATAGTTTATTTGGCATAACGGAGAGATGACAAAAAATATGCAGGGTTCGGCGGTCCAGATTTATTTTTTTTTTTGTCTTCTCAATGTTTTTACTCTAAAAGAATACAAGGCTACGATTAAAGCCTTTTCAAAGACAAAGCAAGAGATCTTTTATTGACTTGTTGTAGTTGCTTGTTGTCTTGTTTGCTGATTATTTTTTCGTTCTTTGTGTTGGTAAAAAAATATTTTAAAATGTGGATGAAAATAAGGGTCGGGTCGGCAGAATATTTTTTTATTTTCTGCAAATTGCTTAAAAAAAAAAAAAGCTTTTGAGTTGGTAGGTTTTTATAGGCTCGGTCTGGTACGCCAAACAAAAAAAATTTATGCCTAATGGAACCATGGGCAAATTAAAATGACGTGTATTTAGTTCACAAGCGTCACCAACGAACAAGCCTAACTCACTTTCTATTGAAAATGCCTTGAGAGACAAGTAATAACTGCAGAAATTTTTCTTGTCAAAATAGAATTTCCAGTATAGATTAAAATGCGAGACAAATCTGGGATGTTAAAAATGACACCCATGTTGTGTTTGGAGTGTAACCTTTCAAGTCCCCGCTGCAACCAGAGGCAGAATATTGATCACCACATCTTTGCTAACGTCTTAAAGAGGACCTCAGAGAGGGCTATTCATCAAGTAGTTAGATTTTCAAGTGATCTGGCACGCTGCCCTCTTAACACGATTAAAGATTTTATAAGATGCAAAGGCACTCTTCACCAAAATTAACCTTTTAAAAATGAACGGCAAAAGATCATTTTTTTTATCAAAATGGATTCCCTGGACCGAGATAATGTATGGATGTAGGCGTGGAGATTCATGAGACATGTTGTATCCAATGTAAAACCTGATTGTATTCCTCTATGATGGAAGCGGTGTTATTGTTGTTGTGTATCGATCACCTCATCCGTTACTAGCAACTTAAAGAGGACCTCAGTGTTGCTTCTACTTCATCAAGTTTGGTTTCAGCGCCCTTGTCCTATGCCATCTGAACAGGTAAAGATCTTTCTATAGGGAGGGGTGATGATGTTCTCTAAGTAACCGGTTTTTGTGCTGAAGGCGGTTAGTCTATTGTGACCCAAAATTCATTTAGGTATGTTTGTGTATGTTTTAAGTATGTGGGGTGTTTGTGTACATTTGCATATATGTATGGTTGATACAAACGGGTTGCGCAGAGATGGAAGTTTAGTGGTGATATCAGAAATTTTTAGTATTGGTATAAATATGTAAGTGCCTATTAAAAGGGGTGAGTAAGGTTGGTGACTGAAAGGCATTTGGCGAATGCCCATGTACTCAGTCCAAACCGCAAGCTGTCTCTCCTCCTGCAAAAAGTGTCTTCTTGGCAAAAATCAATTGGTTCACTATAAATCCCACATACGTGTACATATGATGAAAACATTTGGCCCACTATACATTCTAAACAGTCAGCAGGGAGCTCACTAAAATAAATGTTCACTTATTCACATTTGGATCAATTGAATCAAAATTGATCATTTTGATCCACAGTTATTTTTAAAGTTGACCATTTTTCATGGGCTGAGCAAATTGATCAAATGAACATTTTGTAGCAGAGTTTAGTTTAAAAGTGATGAATTCTCAGTGGGCTTCCCCGCTGACATCTTTTTCTGTTTCACAAAAGCAAAGTGACTAATTTTGTTTTGAGTATGTAATTTCACATACATACTAACAGAAATCCCAGGTTATTTATTGTAATCTGTAGTGTATTAATCTAATACAACTGCAGCTCTGGCATCTACAATCACAGTTTTCTAATCACATTTTCTTCCCTGTTTGCTAAACAAAAGAAATAGGGCCCAATAAACTAAAAGCTGTTATCATCAGATCACCCAATTTATTTTAGAACATGCATTGATTCTAGCTACAGGGAAAATATTGTATAAAGACAGCACATTCCTTTCCAAGCAACCCAAATCACATACCTAAACGTAATTTAAAAACCAAGCCCCGCGCGAGCAAACTCGATTAACCATCGGAGCTTTCAAGACTTAACATTCATGCTCAAATCGAATAACGTCTGCAAGAAAAAAGGGCCCCTAAACCTGTAGAACTTTAAAACATGCATGTGAGTAAACATTTCTTGACTTCATAGATGTTGTTCGGTGTTCTGCTGCAGCATTCGGTAGCGTCAAAAAGATCTTCAGACGGACCCGTGTTGGAGATTTACATAACCTACCCATATCCTACGGGCGTGATACTGTATAGCGGATTATTAGTTGTTGATTTTTGTGCGATTTTTTTTACAGTTTTGGCTGTTTGGTAATTCGCGGATTAAAAGTTCCCACTAAAAAAATTTGGGTCAAAAAATATTGTCACACACTACCACCTATGAGACAAGCTGTCTATTGGCTAATTACAGACACCACACGGGAGATAAGCCTTCTGATAACCAATCAAAGAGTGCTTGCTACAACTTTGTGTAAGCCATATCACAATTCGTATATTATCTGGGATTTGCTGATTCTATGATATTACCCTTTAAATACCAATCAAAATAGTGCAGCTTACCACGCAAAAACTGGAGTGTTATTTTTAACAACCATGAGTGTGATTTTTAACACCATCCTGGAGTCATACGGGACCACTCCTGGGTGTTAGATTACATACACCAGTTAGTGTTATATTAACCCCAAATTTGGTGTTACAAATGTATGGGCTATACCTGCTTGGTTTGAATTTTACACCCCATATGTGTTAATCAGTTTTTTTTTTACACTGCCGGGTGTCAATTGACACTACGGGTGTAATTTAACACGCTCCTGGAGTCAATACCGGGACCACTCCCGCTGGTGTTAATTCACACCAAACTTTGGTGTTAACATTTATGTTTGGTAACATTGATATTTTGAAGAAAATGCTTGATTTTTGTTATTTTATGCTTCGATAATAACTGCCTGCCTCTAACAATCATAAAGAGAACACCAACATCCATAATTTAAAATTATGCAGCACACGGTGGTGTTAATCCTAAATTTCAACACCCGAAAACTAAACCAACCAAGCTAACACACCGATTGGTGTTAAAATTTTAACCCCGGGTTTTTTGCAGTGTAGATGCTGATAGGTAGGTACTGCCCAGGGGCTAAAATTCACACATCTAAATCAAGCCTTTGAAATGTGTAAAAATAAAATCTTGCACATTTTCAGCAAGACCGATATATGTCAAACCAACCCAGCTACAAGGAGACTTTTCTTAATAGTCCGAAAAATCCCCCAAGAACTATAGGGTTTTATTAATCTCCAATACTTGAGCTAGTCTAGTGTGAAGTCTTTTGCTATTCGAGATAAGACGAGCAGTTACAACAGTTGACAAAGGGCGGCCGATGTTGGTTATCGGGATGTTGAGGGGTTTGAACGTGTTAGTGATCTACTCATAAAATTTTCCAGAATTCACTATAATTTTTACAACGGGGCTGTTAAGAAACTTGAATAAAAATGGGGGGTCACCGACTTAGTTTTTGAGGTATAGCCAAAACAAAAAAGGTATGGTGTCACGTTTAACCACGCAAGTCTATGGGAAAAGTCAATGTGACGTTTTCAAACGCCTACAAATAAAAACTCTCGATAAAATTTTGTAATTTCAAATATTTTGAGGTCCCGATGTCGTTCTTCGAAATTTTGAAATAAAAATGAGGGTCACCGACTTACTTTTTTCCATTACAAAAAAACAAACAAAACAAAACGCCGAAAAAACCACGAAATTTGACACTTTTTTTCAATTGGGCGTCTTGTTTTGGGCGGCACGACAAAATCCGCGGCCACATCTGCA
Source organism: Ophioderma brevispina (assembly GCA_023653785.1). Lineage (NCBI taxonomy): Eukaryota > Metazoa > Echinodermata > Ophiuroidea > Amphilepidida > Ophiodermatidae > Ophioderma > Ophioderma brevispina. Next base: position 51,905 of record JAMKCH010074523.1, on the reverse strand, counting down.
TGCACAAAGCAGAACGCATGCGTAGAGATGCGCGATTTAATAAACGCAAACAACGCACAGTTATTCGCGTATCTTCTCATGATACTTTCGCAGCTCAAAACTAAAATCTTTCCATATGTCCATGACTGGGCTCTAACAGAATGCTGAAGGGGTAAAGCAGCTTGCCGTACACAAATCACACGTCAAACCCCTTAACTGGAAATGGAAAATGTTTGTGTTACAATATGTTTCATGCTTTTTGGTGCAGTACGTCACGCAAGTGCAGAGTTAGGAACCCATATATCTTTTTACTGCAAAGTCCTGTACTAATCTAACTATCCATTTTTGCAATAAAAAAACTCTAAAACGTTTTCAAATTGACGACAGAAATGCTGCAGAACTTACATTTTTTTTTTCATTATCCTTTATTTTCATGGAATACATACAGTAGCCTGGAATGTAGGACTTAATTTCCAAGGTAATGTGAAAAGCAACATTTTGCTCTTGCACAAAATGTTTGGATATTTTTAGTCACCTACTTTTTTCAATAAAATATAAAAAAGGCCCCTTCTCCCTTTTTAAAAACCCAGATGCGATCCCTCTATTATCCACAAGTCCCTGTTTAAAAGTCCTTCTTGTACATTCGTAAACTTAAAAGCATCTCTCAATTGTAACTGAAGTATTTTAAAAAAATGAACTGGGCCTCCAAAAAGGAAGGGAGAGTGGCTGCTAAACACAATTTTATTTTTGCTTGGCCTAAGGTAGCAACCTAACCACTACTGTGGTAAAGGACTTTGCAATAATTTAAAGGTGTCAGTTTCAACTTTCAAATCCGTTAAAGGTCAACGAGAGATTTTGAGGCACCCTAATATTGTGTCATAAAAGTAATTTCATGTAAAATAGACACTCAATAAATTACTTACCTTGGATTTGGCTACAGAAATGTTTTTTCTTAAAAGAGAGAAAAAGGTGATTTTTTGATTTGCTTATTTTCAATATAAACATTGGCTGAATTTCCGTATTTGCTCCTAGATACAATTAGAAATTTCAACATTTTTTGTACCATAGAAACTTTCTCAGCTTAATCTTTCATGATGTTATATTTTTGAGGGAAAGCTTTAACATCAGGGCAAATTTAGTACTTTTGAGGATTTTTTTTTAGAGGGACACCTGATTATTCGAAATCTCTTGTTGCACCTTTAAAAGAACCCCCAGTATTTACACACTAATATTTAGCTTTGCTCTCTTTTGATGTTTCTTTCTTTCCCTGAATTCTATGACTTATCCTCTCAGGTAGCAATTCAAATACTGGAATAAGTGGAAATTTTCGGAAGGGGTTTTTATTTTCGCAAATTTTGTGATGAACAAAAACGGCAAAAATTAAAACTCGCAAAGTAACCTTTTCGAATAGATTTGTTATTGGCCACTTTATTTCAATACTGTGAATAAATTCTCGAATATGTTGGCCAAACTGTTTAAAAATCCGCGAAAATACTGTATGCGTAAATTTCCACTTAATTACATATCCAATGTACTGGACATGGTCAAACATTACATCAACTGCAGAAGCATCAAGCCTTAATGGCTCCCAATATCAATAACTCATACAATCTGGTGGCCAACATAAACAAAACTGTTATCTCCCAGTCCATCTGCTGAGGGTGTTGACAATCCATAATTCATTGCACATACCTATTCTTGCATTGTATAAGCGGAATTACAACAATCCTCATGGTTACAAATTTAAAGGAATCTCTTCTAAGTCTTGCTTCCTGTGTCAGAATTGCAGTTCATCTTAGACAAATTTGGTAGCACAGACAGGGTTTATCTTAAGACGAGATGTACCGTGACCTCAATACTTGCATACAAGCTTCAGGTCGATGTGGCTTAGGATAGCACTAGAAGCTTGGAAGGCAGATTTTCCAAGTCCTAAAAAGTAACCTTTAACCCTAATATAATTGCCTGCGGTTTCCACATACATGCACACATTTTCATGGCACGTTGCATGTAATGGTCCTGGGTGGGTAGTGCCCCACAAATGCCCTTTCAAGAGTGGGGTCAAATGTCATTATAGGGCCCCATAATGGTCAGATTTATAAATTGCTTGGTGTTCCACATATGCTGTTAAATTTTCATGACCTTTCAAAAAAATGCCTCACGTGACCTTTGTCCCCATGACTTGCATATTCTATGCTAACGGTGCAATGTCAATTTGGTTTATAGTTACAACAACATTGTACATTGTAATTGGAGCAACTGCACATGTCATGTATTTGTAAGCTAATTCGAAATCTTGAAAACTGAATATTACAATATATCCTTTGCATCTTAAAAACGTCTCATCCCTTTGGCTAGGTGTCCACGTTAAATATAATTACGAGATTTCTAGTCAACTTTGACTGGAAAAGGGTGCAAATTTGATAGAATCTGGTTAACATGGGCTATTTTTCCAGTCTGATTTTACTAGATTTTCCAGTCAAATTTGACTCGAAAAGCACCAAATTTTGAGTTAGGGAATGGGTGGATTTTTAAATAGGTGGAATTTGAAATAGGGTCTAATTAGGGTTAGAGTGACTAAAAGGTATTGCCCCCCCCCCTTGGGTCAAAAGGAGTTGTAGTGTCGGGAAATATTAATCAGGCCCCTAACCAGGATTAGTTTAGGGGAGGGCGATGTTTCAAAAAGGTCGTTTTCCCAAATGGGGGGGGGGGCGAATTTGGCAAAAGTGGACCATTTTTACCAAAATGTTAACTTTATTTTTGTACCCAAAAAAATAGCGTAAACCCCCCTGACTTTTGGGGGGCGTTTCTCCATCTTGCAAATCATTTTTTGAGCCTTTTTGAGCCATTTTCACCGGGGTTTTAGGGGGCTGTTGGGATTTTTTGGGGGGGTCACCCCGTCCACCCCTCCCCTGGTTACGGTCCTGTTTTAAACAACTATTGGTTCTTTGATATGGGAGGAGGAAAGGTGCTGGATGTTGTTGTTACGTCTCATTTACGCCTAAGGTCAGAATACCTTTCAAAACCCACTAAATGAATGATCCTTGTGCCAGTGATATCTAAATTTACACACAGATTTATGATTGTAATTGTTTCAAGACTTTGGTATGTCCAAAACATTACATAGATCAAACTTACACACGTACAAACACACAATTTAACAGATTGATACCTCATGTCCCCAAGAATGTCCATAATGTCCACAAGAAGCGGTGCAGTTCAAAGATGATATGTCCTAACAGCGAAGACTTTCAAATGACATCATACAAATTCTACAAAACTCCTCGGTATTATATTCCAAGGAATCTTCTCAGTCCTGAAGGGACATGTCAGCAGTTCTATACGACAAGGTGAAAATTAAGTCCCTCGATGATAATAATCACAGTATATCAGTCCAAGATAATCACCAGAACTCTTTCTATCTGGCCACAATTTGGAATCTATTTGATTCCAGCCCTTTCCGGGCTTCAAAGACGACAATAGAAGAATTACAGTCAACTCTTCTCACATGGATTATATATCCAGGCACTAGGTCTGCTCATCAATGCAGAGTAAAACTCTCTATCTTCTAGCTACTTGTTCTTAGTGGATGCTGGCAGATGTCCTTCCAGTGATAGTATTTAACTCCTCACAGATAGATTCCCCTTTCCTAACAATATTCATTACCTCATCCTCATGCATAAACATAATCCTTACCTAGCTGCCCAATCGGAATTCATCACCCGAATTACTCACTTCATAGATATAACTTGTGAGGGAATTTCCTTGGTTCTGCAATGTTTTGACCTCACATCAACAGTTTCTAAATTAAGCATCTTGGGGAATTCCCCACTTTCCCCTATTGTGCAATGTAAACAGTGCACTTAGCACAAACAACTAGGGTATTCCCCTTCTCTCTCTTTTATAGTCAACAAAGTAATTTTTCTATGAAATCTTTCCTTAAATAAAATTGAGAAAATATATTTTTTTAAGTTGAATCAGAAAATGGAGCTATATAACAATGTATACTTCTTTCATCACCTGGTATCGCCTGAAACAAGAGAATTCTGTTTGCAATTTGTTGCTTGAAGTTGCACAAGGCTTTAAACAACCCCTGAGGTCCTATTGGCCAATTTAATGTAGCCATCAGAGACGATGGTCAGAAAAACTGGAATGTGTGGTGCAGATTATAGAATGTCCATTTTGATTGGTTACTCAAGGTTTATATCATGAATTATCATGTATGAGCCAATCATAGATACTGTAAACGGTGGCCATAGATCCATGAGGTAAATGTGGAAAATGTGATTGCTGCAATTCATTCTGTGCAAGGATTCATATCAAAAACTGATTATCTTTGTGAACGCAGTAGCGTAGCCAGGTGGGGCAAGGGGGGCAGAGTGCCCCCTCGTAAATTCTTTTTGAGGGAAATCGGGAAATGAAACACAGATCATTCATTTATTCAGCCCTTTTTTGGATTCCTTTGCCCTGCGAACCGGGACAGTTGTTGCACCTACCGGGAAAATTGCCCCCTCGGAACCACCGGGCTTGCTACGTGCCTGTTGTGTACAATATTTTGTCCCACACAACAATTCTCCTTTTAAAAATGAAGTTGTTTACTTCACTAGCCCCATCTTTACCCGTCAACTATTAAACCTTTAATTTGATCGCCAGTTGTCCTCTTGATTTCGGTACGTGAAAAAATGACCGCCATACGCAGTAGAGGTGGGATAGAAAAAAGACGAGAATCTTTCGGTTTGGTAAGACATATCCTTGGGACATTGACTGTGAATCGGATTTCACCTAGCTAATTTTCCACCCTTGCATACAGTGATGTGTTATTTAACCGACGTTAACCTGGCATTCAGATGGTTATCCCCCACCCCTCCATGTTAGGTTACCATAGAAACGTTACTATCCTCTGTTGAGATTGAAAAAAAAGATGAAAATTTACAACTTCTGAAAATTTCATCTCATGGCCACTTTTAACACTAAAACAATATTATAAATTAAAAAAAGAAAATTTAGAGTCACCGATCAAAGATACCACTTCGATATCTGTATGGACCTTTAAGCCTTTACATTCCCTGAACTCTAGTTGGCTATTTACACCATATACCCTAGAAAGAACGCAATCAAATTACTATGGATCCCGGGATTAAGAATGGATCTGGGTTCCAGGCAAGGAGTTAGGATTAGAAGTGCCTTCACAAACAAATTGGAACCAATTCTTCTGAGTCGGGAGTAGGTTCTGTAACAAAACGACCAAGATGAAAATGGGTGACTAAGGAAAGAATGATGAGTAAGGAATCGTGTAAAGACATTGGAAGAGGCCACCGTGCAGGTTTTTGGTCATGGGAAAGATCAATTCAGTCAATTTTGTTGGATACACAATGGTAGCTGGTGTAACAGCGTATTTGGCCAAATTGAATTGGTGTCGGATCGAGTGATTGTGTATGGGAGGACTTAAAAAAAAGAAAACATGGCAAATTGCATCAACAATTCATCAACTAAAGTGTGATACAGTCAAAAGGGACAGGTCGGCAAAGCAGATTCCTGGGATGAGACATCAGGGACACGCTATACTCATACATTGTAGGGCATCAGGTTGTCACACATCGTAAATGCGAGCGTTATTAGAAAGATTCACGAATTGACAATAGAGCGTATGTAAACATGCGCAATGGTGGCGGCAGGCAATAACAGCCGATAATTACTGTACTGTAATTCTTCTCTGTCTACTCCACAACGGTACGCTTAGTGTCGATGTTACTGCAGTGTGGCGCGCGCCACGGTGTGTTGGGTGTGTGTGGCATGCAAGGCGTGCGTGTGTGTGTGTGTGTGGGTGTGGTGGGGGAGGGGTAATTACGTGGCATAGACCTATGATGATTTCAAATCTTGAAATTATTTACTTCATTTCATCATAGGTTGATGCTGACAGGTGGGAAAAGTATCTAAATGGCAATTTTACTCCAAACTACAACCCTTTCTCACCAACTGGCAATCACCACTGCAGTGTCCAAGTCAAACTTTTTTGCAATTTTTTTTGTTAAACGGATGAAATCCATTTGTCATTTACATAGTTTAATTCCCCGTGGGAAAAATTGAGGTTCCTGAGCGGATTGAGGCCTAAAAAATGGGGTTCTCCGGAACTAGGTTTTTCGAAAATTTCAGATGTGTTTTTGAGGTGTTTCGACGAATAGAATATTCTCTGACAATGGGGGGTCCTGGAACTGAAAAAGAGCCGAAAATGTCGGTCTTAGAGGCACACAGACCCATACTACCTTCCCCCCTCCCGCCGGTTCCCCCTCCACATCGATGGTGGGTACACTCTAAGTAAAAAAGTGGCTGAAAGTGGTTCTAAACACTTGTCCTCTATTTTGGAACCCGGTAAGGTTCTTCAACAACCAAAAATAGTTTTAACTGCTGTATATCACCTTTAGTTCTGTTAGGAACCGTTTGAGTTGCTCAGATTTTTAAGAACCAATTTGAGGTCCATTCTGGAGGGTTCATATAGAGGACAAAATTGGTTCTAAGCCATATTTTTTCTTACAGAGTATACAATTGTGCGTCATGTATAGTTTGAAACCGTCATCATGGCTTAATGGTACATAATATCAAGTAATGTGGTTAGTTTTTGACACTTACCATAACTGACAGTGGGTACATATAATCATTTGGATGAAGTTATAGACACCTCACCTTGACTGACATGTGTCAAATAAATATGGTTATTATGAACATGCCATATGGAATTTGTATAAATAATCACTCTCAGGTTTTTAAAAGAAAAATTTGTTTTTTAATGTTTAAATTGAATAGAGTGACGCAAGTTAAAAGATTTTATGCAATAAAGTTCAGCTGTTTGACCCATGCAATTGGCTTCTTATTTTTAGCCCCATACATTCAGTCTCCGAGAAACTAGACTCGGTCAGACACACCGACATACAACACAAGACAGACAGACAACGACCGCCCACCGTATAATTTATAGAAAAAAAAAAATTTTTTGAAATACGTGGTTAACACCATTATCAAACGGATAGGACATGCAAAATCTGTTGCCCTGTAAAGATCAAAAAACAAAAAAAAACCCCCTCTTGTGAGATATAGGCCTTCAAGGTCAAATTTGTATATTACTGGGCCCCTATTGCCATTCTCCATAAGATCTGTGTACGCGAGATTTTTTAAGAACCGCATGATGTACTAAAGGAATACTACTCCAAACCAGTTGTCAAAAAAACTCGGTCGCTTCAGATTGGTTTTGTTTTATTCTGGTTTTTGTCATAGTAATGAGATTTGCAATAGATCTGGAGACAGATCTGAACAGTCGAGGTAGTGACCTTTGACCTTACGTGACCTTAATATCGAAAATATTTTGCCGCATGTTAGAATGCGCATAGGATCATTTCGTTCAAATTTCAGCCCTGTCAGAGCATTTTGAAAATTTGACCTTTGACCTCTGATGACCTGTGACCTCAAAAAAATTTTCAACATGTTTAGAATGTCATAAGGAACACTTCAGTCAACTTCAGCTGCAGTCTAGTTATATTTATACACAGTAAAGGAGTTTGAGCTTAGTTACCCCACATGACCTTTGATCAAAATTCATTAAGTAACATTTTGGCGGGGATGTCAAACTAGACCACATACATTAGTCCCCCAATGATCATAGTTTTGAGATTTGGCTGATCTAGATTTTATGAATGGTTAACGTTGTGTTTAACCCTGTGGACCCTACCTGACCTTTGACACCAATCTGGTCATTCAAAAGTTTGTATGTAATTGTCCTTGTCACCAGTTTTGGTCAATTAGCATGTGCGTGTCCTTGAGATATAAACATGATGACAGAAAGAAGGAACTATATCTGAGACAGGATCTTAACACATTCGAGGTGTGACCTTTGACCCTAAGTGACCTTAATATCGAAAATATTTTCAGCTGTTTAGAATGGCATAAGGATCATTTCGTTCAAATTTCAGTCTGTCAGAGCATTTTGAAAATTTCGACCTTTGACCTCTTGATGACCTTTGACCGCGAAAAAAATTTTCAACAGTTTAGGAATGGTCAAAAGGATCAAATTCAGCAAACTTCGCCTGTGTCTAGTTGATATTTTTTTTATAAAATTAAAGGATTTGAGCTTAGTGACCCCACATGAACTTTGATCAAAATTTCATTAAGTAAAACTTTTGTAAGGGATGTCAACTACACCACATGTATGAGTCACAATGATCGTACCAGTAATTTGTAGAAGGTAGTGATTTGAATGCTAACCATATTTGATGTATTTTGACCTGTGACCTAAATTATGGTGTATTATAACAAAGAGTAATTGACTTTTTTTGTTAGTGTGAGTTCAAGCCTACCAAGATGAAAGTATTTAGTTTTGAGGATTTGAGCTAAATTCAGTTTTAGAATGGTAATGTGGTTTGAAAATCCCTGTGACCCTATTGTGACCTTGCACCAATCTTCATGTCAAAAGTTTGTGGGTATGGATGTAATTGTCCTTGTCACCAGTTTTGGTCAATTATAGCATGTTGCATGTCTGAGTTATTAGCATGTGAAAGAAAGAAGAAAGAGAACAGTACAGAAGAAAAACACAGTCGAGTTCCTCGACTGTGTAAGAAACAGTACAGAAGAAAAACACAGTCAAGTTCCTCGACTGTGTAAATACATTGTGAAGTTAAGAGTTGTATCACTGATCAATGGATTTCCTACATGGGTTTGTTATAAAACACCCTCTACAAATGAGCCATATTTGGACACTCAACCATGGTTATCATATAAGTCATCAAGTGCAAAATAAAACCGTGGGGGAAGGGAGGCATTTTTTCAGAAAAATTAAAGCTCCAATGCCAGTGCTCTTTGAAAAAATACCGACGTTTTGTGGAACCCGTGTTTTCCGATTCTTGTACTTTTTGGCATAATCCTGCTTGCTGTCATACAGAAGAGGAATCGACCAAAAAATATCAAATATGGCGGCGCCAGTAGTGTGTGGCAATTTGCTATTAACTGCTTAAATGGATTAAAAACATGTTACAATTTCGGATGATTTCATGACTGAATACAAGCTGGAAATTTAGTACGAACTACTTACGTGCAAGAATTGCATTTTCACTAAGGCTGCACAAATTTGGCAGTCGAACTGCTGCAAAGGGCACTATGGGCATTGAATGAAGGGGGTAGGGCAGTAGCTGCCTTTGATTGGTGTTTTTTAGGGGCATAACGGCAGCGGCATAGGGCATCGATGGCAATTGCTGTTGGTGCTGTCGGTTATTTTGCGGCCTAGTAACATGTTGGTATGGAGAAATGCAACATGGTATATTGGTTTAAATCACCCTCTGATATGTGTTACCTCTGTACAATGTATGACAATACATTTGCCATGTATGTTCTTGTTTCAAAAAATAAATATGGTAGATAACATTTCCTTAGCAACTCTACAATAGGTTCTGTGGTTTTTTATGATACCAAAGAGTCTCCAAAGTACCCAGTGAGCTGTGTTCTCTTTGCAGTTGTGTATAGGTCATTATGTTTGACCCTGAGGATGAGAGTATGTCAAGTGGAAATAGAGGAAATCTTTTGGTAACCTTTTATCCTTGACTGATAAACATGATATTAGCCAGTAAAGTTTCAAAACAAATTGTGAGCAAGTGCAAAAACTTGCTTCTGGGGGATGCCCGAACGTTCATGTTTTACAAGAAAGAAAATGTAAACAGAATGTTAGGGTGTAGGTTAAATACTTAACCTGATTATGGTGTGGGAGTAGCCAGACATTTTTCAGTTTGGAGTAAGAATGTTTTTGGGAAATTTCCCCTATTCCAATTTTGTGTGCATTGAATCAAAGGGATACCCACTTTGTTTAGTTATAGTAAAAATATCAATTTTCTGTCCATTTTGCCTTGGAATTGTCAAGTATGTATGTAGGTAATAGAGCGGCATAGCCAGGTATTTTAATTTGGGAGGGGGAAGGTAGGGGAAATAATAGAATTTAAGGTTGAGAACACTTTGAAAGTTGTTTCCTAATATTAGAATTGATTCAGTTTATCCATGATGATAAAGGGGAGCCAGGAGTCAGTAACAGTATTTACAAAATTAAAGGTGCAACGAGAAGTCATCCATATTTTCTGTGATATGTAGCGATTTCATATAGATTAGACACTCAATACAATAGATTCCACACCTATTATTTGGTTATAGAAATAAGTAAAATAAAAACAAAAGGTGATTTGCTTATAAAACATAGGCTGAATTCGTATTTGCTCCTATACAAAATTAAAAATTTCACAATTTTTGTACCAAAGAAACAGTTCTCAGCTTAATCCTTACAGGTGGGATATTTTTGATATAAAGCTTTACATCAGTGCCAAAATCAGAATTTCACATTTTTTTGGGTCACCTGTTATTTGAAATCTCTTGTTGCACCTTTAAGGTGGGCAAAGGACTTGAATAAATCTGAAATTCTGTTGAAGAAAATTACAATAGCACATCATAAATAACAAAAGAAACAAATAGAAACAGTAATATACAGATCATGTATAGTACATATCATTGTATTGATGGGATGCAATTTTCTAATTAATATTGAAAAAAAGAAAAAGAAGAAATGTACACACCAAAAAAAAAAGAAGAAATGACTGAAGTTGCTTAACCACTAAAAGGAACAATATGCCTGATTTCCTTGACACATTACTGACTGCCACAATGCAGCGTGTGCCACAATTTTCATGTTACCACTTTAACCTTTACTCTCGAAATAGAAACCCTGTGAAACAAACCCAAGACTGACCATTTTATTATTAGACTCCCACCACCGTTTTTCACATACAAATTTCCCCCTTGGCCTAAAATTGCATAACAAGTCCTTACAAAAATCCATTATGCTTTTACAAACTACTTAATTTGCATAAGTGGCCTCCATTCAGTTTGTGACATGCACAATTTTCATGTTGATTTTTAGTCTAGAGATTGCAAGCCCTGAAAACACTAAACCAAGAATGACCACTGTAATGAAACTCTAGCTGCCACCCCAGGTGCTGCACACAGTTTTCATATTTACATCTTGCCCTTTAGCCTAAAAGTGGGAGAGCATGGCCTAGCGTAGGGTGCTTGCCTGTGGCGCAACTATCAAAAAAAATCCTGTCAGACTTATCCTTATCCTGCAAGCACATAGTGTATCACATTGCAGCTATTTGGCACTTAAACTTCTGTGTTCACACAACGATTTATTGCTTTTTTGTTTCACCTATACAAGCCAATAAAATGCTACCAAATCGAGTATCTATCTTTCCAGCCTGTTATTTCCACTGTCATAGATTGCCAGATCCCCTTTAGCCTAGCAATACAATTCTGTGCAAGAGCATGGGGGTCCCCTCTGGTGAACTGTTCCTTCGTAAAGCAATGTACACAAAGCGAAGATGGGCCAGGAATGCGTCGACCATGCCCTATACTCTTGAAATTACTGTTTACTATATATTGATGTTTCGTAGGTTTGTACCTGTGCTCCTGTGTGATAGGCGTGGGGGCGATAGAGGGTTTGATCAGTTTGCGTTTATGTTTTCGGGTTCAGCTGTGAATTTCTTTGGTTTTGCGTGAATGTTGGAATGCATGTAAAAAGAATGGGTTTATGTTGCACAGCATTTGTGAATATTTGTGACATAAACGTCATGTTTTCATTTGTGAATATTTTGTTGACATAAACTCATGTTTTTAACCACAACTTTAATGCTTGGATTCAAATAAAATCCTAGTCAATTTCTTTTATTATTGCTTATTCCGGCAGAAGGGATCCATCCTCTAAAATGTAGTGACCCCCCTCTGCACCCCTCCCTAAAATTTTTTGAAGAGGCCAATAGGACATACGTAAATAAGGTGCAATAGTTTCCATTTTCAAAATTCCACGAACATACTCTTAGTATGCCAAGTCTATGGCTCTTGAAATGGTTTCACGTGACACAGTCACCGGACAACCCAGAGATGTAACTTTCCAGAAATTTCCAGGTTTTCCAGATTTTTTTGCCATAAATACAAAAAAATTGGTAAGTAAAAAAAAAAAAAAATCTGGCCCACAAATAATGGCATCAGTGCCCACCAACCTGCCCCAAACATACAAAAAAAATATAAGGAAAATAAAGTGTATTGGTCCTAGTCTTGCCGGGGCCTTGGGGCTACTTCTAACCCAGATTGCTTCAGTGATTTCATTGTTTAGGGCAGTTGCTGAACAATTGTTGAACTAACCGAGACCGAGCCAATCTGACAGAAACCCTGCCCTTGATTTCCAGACCAATGTCTAGCCTCTAGGCTGTTTTCAATGAAACTGCAACCCGAGATCAGCTGGTCGCCTACACAAGTTTGCCGTGGGGAGGTCAGTAATGACAATCTTTTATCGCTAGAGTCTTGGTGGGGGGTTATGCGAGGACTTCAGGAAAATTGCCTAGCACAGGTCCGGGTAAAGGGCTTAAGAGTAGTGTCTTTGAAATTGTATTTGGCCCTAGAGCATGTGTCTTGAAATGGATTGGCCCGAATTGGCCGGGGCATTGGTCATGGCCGCCAAATATAGTCGAAAAAACCCCGGATATAGGGGTAAAGGTTTAATAGGGCAAATTAGAAGTCAATGTCATTGTTACTATACATAAAGCTAAACACATTTTTTTACCAAAGGTTTGTAGCTGCAAATTGAAGAGGATTTAAGAAGGACAAACAGAAATGATCACTGTTCCATTTTGCCTATTCCTTAGGCAAATTTACTTAGCAACTGGATTTCTATGTGATGAGGTTGATTCGCAAGCACGAGGTGGCAGGTTCTTACAAATCGGCATAAATCTTTGATCAATATTGCCCAATGCTGTTATGAAATTGTGTAATATTTTAAATGTGGGTCCCGAAGCTCTATAATCTTTGCATACGTCAAAAATGCCGCCAAGGATTGACACGTCGTGGCAGCAGGTCTAACGAAGCAAAGCAAAGAAAAAACAAAAAACTGAAAGAAAGAAGAGTTGACAGGATTCCCAAAATTTGATGAATTTCAAGGCTGACATCATTCATGTAAGAAAGAGAAGTATAGATGAATTGAAAAGTGCGTTAAAGGCAGTGAACAGTCAAGGACAAATGGTCTTTATTATTGATTAAAAAAGAGCTTTAAGTAAATGTGATCCATTCCCAAAATGTCAGAATATTTGAAAGTGCAGAGTATCTTAAAAGTGAAGGAAGTATAGAAAAATCTGTAAAAAGGAAGAAAAGAAAAAGAAAAAAGTTAAAAATGTGAATCTCTATTCCAAATTATTACATGTTGCAGTAAATGTCAGTAGGGACCTAAAGTATTTGATTGTGTCATTATTATGTAGCTACTGTCTTACACTGCATGTATGTTGGATACCTACAATCTTGGAAAAATTGTTGGAACCACTTTGAATGATTTTCAGAAAACGGGAGTGTACAAAACATGGCCTGGCTATTGGCCAATTGGCCTGAAATAAAATATAAGTGTTTGTGCAGCACTATCCTTGGGGGGAACTTCAAGTATGTGGCAGATAGCTCAAGATCCATTATAAACATTACCCCTCCTATCTTTTCTCTTATACGAACTGTGAGATTCTTGAGCTTAAGCATGAGGCCAAACCTGCTACCCATTCCCAAGGTACACGGTGGTAGTATGGTAGGAGTCATGTTTTCCGAAGATGAATAGATGCCATTAAGACTGAGGGTAAAGGCCAAGAGAATAGTAACAATGGTTGACTGGAGCTGGGAGGCAAGTATTTACAACAACTCCTGGCAATAAAGTCAGGCGAGTACATTAAGGATTTGTTTTTTTCTTATAGCGAGTATATAAAGGCCAAAAGGCTATATTAGTAATAGTACATTTCAGAGAATGCCCTAAGAGTAACAGGATTTTGCGACATTGGAACCAATCAGTTTAATAGAATGCCCCTTACAGACCAGAAACCTTGAACACTTCATGAGACTTGGGTCAGTGGTTATTCTAATCAAGTTTGCTTTACATCAGCCCAAGAATTTAGCATAGGTAGCCATTCCATAAAAAGCACAATTAGTAGCTGCTATAGGCCTACAGCTAACATAATCCGAGATGAAATTGTAAATTGGTTTGACAATGAAATGCATTTAAAACTGTTACTTAATGATCCATGCTGTGACAAAATTTAGGTGGATAAATCACAAGTATACACTCTAGAACATAGTGAATTCAGGGTTATTAATATCATCAATAAATTGTCAAGTAATTTAACTGGAGTATGTTTTGAATGGTACATCTGTAACAGCAGTTGCCATTTTGTAAAGAGGCATAAAAAGACACATTTAAAAAAAACACAAAAATATTTTAAAATGAGTACAAATATGCAGCAGTTACCTTCTGATTCAGGCCAAATGGAGCCAAAGGCATGTTTTATGGGCCAGGTTTTGTTACACTGCCCTCAGAAAACTGTTCCCCATTCTCCCCCACCAATGTTGAATGGGTATCGTCGTCAGAAGTCTTGCCAATTCTCCCAACATGATATGGGGGTTGGGGAAGGGTAAGTTGAAGTGGAAAGTTGGGGCTTTCAATTGAGTCATAACATGAGCTTGTAGGGTCTCAAACTCGACCTGTAGGAACTGTGATGAGTGTTCCAACTATTTTTTACAAGATTGTAGATACATACAGATATGCAAAAAAAGTTTTGATATTTTTTGATCTGTAGAGTTAGCAATCACTGATTAGTTCCTTTAACAACTCTGGCCAAGTGTCAAATTTTTAGGCAGTTCAAAATACCTGTGGGAACCCATAATCATTGATCAGTGCATTACTAAAGCAGTTATTACTATGGTTTTTGAATCTTGAAAAAACTAATTTGTGTCACTTAAACTTTGTTGAATGAATGTCAAAATCAAACTTAATGTTTCATCGCCTATGGGAAGCCCAAAGTTTTTTTCCATTTGATCAGTTCATGATTAAATATCAACAAAATTTTCTGCATCTGTGCATTCAATGTATTGCTAATCGATGCCGGTGATATGAGAGTGCTTTCAGAGAGTTATTGGATGTGAGATTGTTGTGACGTATAACCGCACCCCAGCAAGATTTCATTGACTAAATAGCATGGTGAGATGTATTCCCACCGGAAGGCGGGGTATCTGCGCAAATCTTGAGAAAGCTGTATTAAAAGGTTAGGCTCTGAGGTGCTCCTGTACCAAAAATATCCCCCTGTTCTTCGGAAATGTGATGGGTACGTACAAGGGTGATATCTGTGCGGATTGCTTGTCAGTGCGGTCTAGGAACTTTTGCCTAGCAATTTCTACAGTGTTCAGACAACTATGTGCAAACACAATTGCCCATGCTGCAGTTGGTGATGTGCATGTGAATATTGCTCTAGTTTTGAGACACTTTGAAGTGTGTTCTATATCAAGACCCCTTTAGTTGGTTAAAATGTCATCAAAATACTTTTATGAGGAGTAGTAGTAGTAGTAGTAGCACAGAAGCAGCAGCAGCAGCAGCAGCAAATCCAAAGTTTAAATCCGGTTTTGCCCCGTAAACGAGGGTGGAAGGATTTACCTCACACTGCAGCAAGTGCCCTTACTCCCTCCTTCACTTCACCCGATCAATGGCATCTTCCATACTCAACCCAACCCTCCTACTCTCATCCACTTGCTTCTTCCAAGTCTTTGGACGTCCCCTCCACCTCGAACCTCCCAACTCAAACTCAAAAGCCCTTCTTAAGGACATTGCCCGTCATCCTCCTCAGCACGTGCCCATACCAACGTACATTATGTTCCCTCCGAAAATGGTCCATCGCCTTTCACACCCAACATCAGTCTTGTTGAAATGGTTGAAATGGTTCTTAAGGACTCGGTCACTGAAGAGCATTTCAAGAGCACGACTCAAGGAAAGATAAATTGATAATTGAATCATGTATAAAATAATAATCTTTGGCTGGTATTCTCAAAGGGAGTCTAACTTTAGACCCTGGGTTTAACCAGGGTTGGTCCTACATGAGTGGGCCTTTTTCCTTCCAAATATGTGAAGTTAAATGTAATGAGTGTTGAGAAATTTCCATCATGGATGGCCTTCTAGCCCCCCCGGGAGGAATTTTCTCACCTGTTACAGCCTTTTTAAAAGAGAATATTGGAAGGGAAAGGTCCACTCATGTAGGACTAAACCTGGTTTAAACCCGGGACCTAAAGTTAGTCTCCCTTTCAGATACCAGCCTTTGAGGTTCATTGAAACAGCATGGTTATCTGCCTGCAACTCATTTTGGGGAGAGTACTAATTTTTGCACCATAGTACAGAACATTTAAATTGATTGTCATGCAAAAGTCACGCGGGCAGCTGCGTGAAATGCTCATCCAACTAGTCTCTTGCTTTTCATTCTTCACATTACAATGCCATGTTCTCCCTTGCACTGATAGACTTTGATTATGAGATACATATTCACACCCCACAAGCTCGAACTTTGAATTTGTGGGTCGGGTTGGTTGTTTTTTGATGCCCAACATCCCTTTGTTTGCCGTCATAAAAAAAACTTTTTAAGTGAACAAAGTGTGGATTCTCACCGGTGAATTCTCGCCAAGTATTGGTGATGGATGGTATTTCAACCTGAATATTTCAATACATTTAGCACTTTTTGTGTGACAGGTTTGCATTGCCTATTGCCGAGGTCTTGATTGCATTTTTGTTAAAAGATTTGTTTATTGTGTGTTTTGTCTACCCATTTACTAGGGAGATGGTGTTGAATGTTTTGTGAAATATCCAAAAGCAGGCTTGATATAGAAGTGTTGTCCGCAGAACTTGCAACAGGTGGTGGAGCTGTTTTTGATAGTTTACTTTTGTGAAAAATGTATTAAAACTAATATATATTGATTTTTAAGGCCACTTGTGTTTAAAGCTTACGACTGCCCAGCATTCATCTCAGATCAACTTTTCAGGCAAAAGGCATATCTTATCGCAAGTCCTTTTTAAAGGTGCCTTTTGTGATTGCACACTTCGTTTTATCATTTTCACTTTTTTCATCACAAGAACATGATGAAAGGCAACCTCAAAAAGCCAAATGTTGGACAAAAAATTGTTAATGGTTTTCCCTTTAATAGTTCAAATAGTGCAGTAATAAACCTTAACCATATATAGCTCAAATATTATGATATTGATATATTCAATTCATGGTAACCCCTCTTTTCAATTGTTAGTGGAAGTCAACGTGCCGTGTCCGACAGCCCCTAAACCTTTGTCCATTTATATCCCCACATTGTCATAAAATCTGCAACCCCTGCAAATAATTCAGTCGTACAAGCCTGGTATGTTGGAAACCCACATACCTTTCCTTTCATAAGCAGTGTGTTAACAATGCAAGTAAATACATATGTAGAATTGACAAGTCTTCAAAGTGCGATATCAGATTCCCGATAAAAGTTTACACACATTTTACATTCCGTGAGACAAACAAAGCCTGTTACAAGCTAAGACTTCCTGTTTCCAATCAGCAAACAGCTCCTTTAAAATACCCAGTTTTGTGGAAGCAACAAAAATGCAAAACGGCGCACGTAATTGCGTACACGCTCGGAGCACGACGGTTGATTGGTATAATAAGTACCTCCCCGCATAATTGTGTTATAGAGTTGAATAACAGGTCTACTTTGAGACTGTCTGTACCTGGATGTTTCAATTTAGAAGTTGAAGTGCATAGGGATTGTTCTGATAACATAGTGCATGGTGAACGTGTTTGGATACGGTACTACAAACACAGGCATGACAACAATAAAAATTTACTTTTAAAGGGGCCAGAGACGCGAAGAGAGAGTATAACAAATTGTGAACAGGCGTATGAAGCGGAGGCAAATTGTGGCAACTGTGATCTGGAAGACTTAAGTCTTATTCGATGCAACATTTCAAATTTAATTTGAAGAAAAGTCAGAAAGTATAACTCAATAATCCTCTCTGGACTAGATTAACCTTAATGCCCCATCTGTTTCTAGCCAGGAGGGAGTGAAGGAATAAGGGAAGAGAGAAAGAAGGAGGAAAGTCTGAAATTTGGGTTGGTCTCGAACCCTGAGATCCTTCGGGCCCCATTCCCATGCCCAGGTAAGCACCCTACGTTGTGTCACTGGCCCGGCCATATTTGATCCTTATATGCATCTTTGTTTGATGACGGCACAATCGCTACAATCGGGCATTTTGTTGGTGTTTAGTACGTACCGTTAGGGTTAGAATACCAAATCTTTGAGCATGACTTCACCATCAGCACCTGTAGTCTAATTTATGGTATGAAAGAATCATACATGCTGTACATCATTTACCTTTTATCTTGGAGTGTAGGTTATGTTTTGAAAATGGCCCACATTCCTCTTAGAACTGATTAACAAGTCCCCATTGTGGCCCGCACCTGTTTCAACCCATAGCGAAACGAATGTTAATATAGCGCCCTCCATTTTTGCCTTACTTTTATCATGACACTATTTGGAAATTATCCTAGATGATTCCATGTATTTTATACACAGAATATACGTATGATGTCCAACTTGCAAAAATCATCAGAACTGAATTATTAACCTAGGCTGGCCCAAGACATCTATACTTTTTAAACTTCGAAGTACAAAGGAAATTAATCGATGCGCTGCGTAGCATTATCGCGCCTTACTACAAAACGCACTTATACACTCTTAGACGCAGTCAAAATTGCGCGCGATAAAGACACCGTGCATGATGTACGAACAAAACAAATCTCTTACTCTGATACATAAAATACTGGTCATAAAGTCGACAAATACCAGACATTCCTTGTGAGACTTGTGTGGGAGTTTATAGATTACTTTGTACTTCTAGGTTTACAGAGTATAACCATTAGGTGGGCATTAAATAATTCATCAGTACTGGTTTATACAGTAAGGCGAACATAGAGGGTGCTATATTTGCTCATGGATGGGCTATTCCAACTTATCCATGAGGACCTTTCTCACCTATAAATTTACTTTCCGAGTACTGTATAAGCCAATATTTTCACGGATAGATATTTTCACGGTTTTAAGCAGATTGTACATTTTTATGGGTTGTTAAATTCACGGTTCTGGGTATATGCTCTATAATAACATAGTAAAATGCTTAATTTTCACTATTTTGTTTGGTTTAATTTTTGCGGATGACATGTGATCTGCGAAATCCACAAAAATAAAACCACTGCGAAAATTTCAGCTTAAACAGTATGTTGAAAGAAAAGTCCATCCATGAAGGACTAACTCTGATTTAAACCCAGGTTTAAAGTTAGACTCCTTTCAAGAATACCAGCCTTTAAATCTTGCAGGCTATTTCGGTTGACAAGAAAAATATTATCTCCGGCTGATATGGATACCATTTACTACACCAGTGAGAGATGAGTGAGGTTGATTTAAGGAGGACTGTCTATATTATAATACGCCACGTGTATCTGTCTGTCTGTCAGTCTGTCCGCCTATTTTCTCGAAGGCCGGGGGTCGTACGGTCACGAAACTTGGTGGGTGGGTGTAGCTTGGCTGGGCCAGATTATGTTCGATTGGTTAGTGGATACGTACCCCATAAGCCACGTAATCGAAAAAAAAAAAACCAAGCGTATCCAACAAAGAGCATACAAAGTAGTACTGATAAAGAGTATCTAAAGGAAGATAGGACACTCCTTGATTTTTTACAAATTAAAGGGGCATTGTGTGATTTTCAAAAATTGTATGAATTTAAAAAAAAAAATTGAATGGGAATATATTTTTTGCATAATTTTAGGAAGAGCTCCCTCAAGGGTTAAGCTGACAAATTGAATTAAAGGGGCATTGTGTGATTTTCACAAATTTTATGAAAAAAGAAATTCTTTGATTTTTGGATGGGAATGTCATTTTCGCATCATTTGAGTTAGAGCGGCATAACAGGTTAAGCTGACAAATTGAATTAAAGGAGTATTATGTGATTTTCAATAATTTTATGATTTTTTTAAATTTTTTATTCTTGGATGGGAATGTATTTTTGGCATCATTTGTGGCATCAAGGGTTTTTGAGTTCTTTGGTGGGGTAATCGCAAAACTCGGGTGACCGCCTAGTTTATTTTAATACTCCAGGTGTTCAAAGTATTGATGAGAACTCAATATGCTTCCAGAAGACCCTGGGATAACAAGTTCTGATCACCAGAAAGAAAACAATTTCTAAAGAAATTTCTAGTATGGTCTAGACTGCATTGTAACGCAAAGCTGTTTTTGTCCATCTTAATACTTTTTAGAAAAGAACCATGGGTAACTGAATTTTAAGAAGATAAAGTGCAACAATGCCTCGAAAATGCTTTGAAACCAAATGATAGTAGTAAACCGTGCAGTTTGATGGTGTCATGTGAGGTGGACCAAACTGCCACCACGGGGGTGGGGAGGGAGGTGCTCCCCAGTGGCTACCCCTGAGAGTTTCAAAATTTGGGCGCATTAGGCCATATCTCTCCAATGTTACATTTAGTTTGGCATGTATTTGATACAAACATATCAGAATGAAATGTCCCAGAAATATCATACCCTAGAGTTAATAAACATTTTGTATAATGTGATTTGGGGGAAAACCTTTTTAAAGTGACTGCAATCATAGTATTAAATTGATGCCTATTTTCACAACTAATTATACAATTTGAACTGATTCTGTTAAACTTGGCATGTGGTATTTTAAAAACAGTTAAATGATTGTCAACTATAACGCCGACGACGTGCAAGGGCCCACTTGAGCAAAATCGGGTGGCAGCGTTCACCCAAAATGAACTCCTTTGAGAACTCTTAGCACAATCTTGCGGAAAAATTGAGATACGTAAATAGAGTCCCAATTTAGGATTTATCATTTGGATTGCTGACAAGAAATTCTACATTAAGGGCTTATCCCTTACAATCCTTAAGAATCCATACCAGTTCATAAGGACTGAAGTTTCAGAGGCATGATAGGCAATAGGGATGAGCAAGCAAGGGGAAGTGGCAAGCAACGGTGGCCGTGGGTCCTCAGGCCTCAAATTTGTACCAACCTCATGCTATTGCGATAGTGCATACACTTGCCCAGGGCCACTGTTATGGCTGCTGATATTCGTGTATGTCGTTTCGGGGGCATCAAGGAGTGCCAGTTTAGGATGGAGGGGTTTGAAGTCTTATAATTTGATTAAATGGAGCCCCATCTTGCTACTCCGCTGAGGCACTGTTTTGAGGGAAGAGGCGTATTGAGGCCACCGTAGTTCAGCTGCCCAATATATGCAATATTGTAGCGCACAAGCAGACCTGTACTATGTGAAGTTGAGGCCTAGGATATTAAAAACACATTTACTTCAGAATATGTTTTGATTCAGTGGTGATAGTGGATGCGGCACGAAAATAAAAAACAAATATCGCTCTTCCTTCCCTTTGTAAGTATGTTGAATTCTGCATATTTATGCTACTTGGTTGCAAGATGTCCATCTTCCCCTTGTGTATTAGTGAAATACTAGAGGTGCCATTTACCAAATTCCACACCACTTCCTTGGCGGCCAGCTTGTGTTTTCTTCAATGTACGGCATACTAAAATGAAGTTTTTACACCATGGTTGAATCAATCAAGAACTTTTTAGAACTGATATGGTGCTATAAGCATGGAGTGCCTTCTGGAAACTAGATGTATGTGGACAAGCACCCATAAAAGCCCCGCAATTATGCCCATCTCGCAAAATACAAAGTAAAGTTATTCAACACTACCTTTTTGTGTCGAATCCTGGGTGCCATCACAAGACATGGAAAGTAAACTCAACACCATTTGTAATCTTGCTTAGGATTATGCGGACATAAAAACGGAAAGACGTTTTGTCTCAAAACACCATCATATATTCATGGACTAACACTGAAGCCTCTTATCCACAGTGTAAGATATCACCAGCTGAGTTTCCTTGGCCCACATCCTTCGTATTATCTGCCAGAGAAGAGGCCTGCTAGAACGCTCTCGATCGTACCACTCATGGCCCAAAAGGAGATCGGACATCCACGAACCTCTTATTGAGGCCTACATCCAAGTGTGCTAGGTTATGATAAGGCATGATACAAGCTGAGCGATAGCCACCTTGCCCAAGATAATGTGCATGGAGAAATCTTGTAATCGGCCTTCTCCGCAGCCGAAGGATGATGTGATGGGTGCTTATAGCTATTGCATGTAAATGCAAGTTGTATAATTTTCAGCTATGTTATGTATGATACGGTCTAGGAGAGCAGTCATTCTATTACACCAGATGAGAGAAATGGAGGAAG
The DNA here is from genome assembly GCA_023653785.1 of Ophioderma brevispina. Classification (NCBI taxonomy): domain Eukaryota; kingdom Metazoa; phylum Echinodermata; class Ophiuroidea; order Amphilepidida; family Ophiodermatidae; genus Ophioderma; species Ophioderma brevispina. Next base: position 29,724 of record JAMKCH010074523.1, on the reverse strand, counting down.
GGAGATTTATCTTTTTTCCCAGTGACAAATTCAAGGTTACCTGGTTCCATCAAAAAGTTTGCTGCCCCAATTTGATTAAGTTTCTCCATTTTAAACTTACATTTTCCCACTCTTTTCTTTATAGAAAAGTTCCCCTTTAGCGACACGAAAAAAGGAAAACCCTGTTCTACAGGTGAGCGAGAGGAATGTAGAAGGCAACTAAAAATCGGGCGGGGGGCGTTTAGGGTGAGGGGAAATTTTTTTTGTAATTTTTTTTCCTTTTTCTGGAGCTCAAAAAATGGCCCCTTAAAAATAGCCCAAAAAATCTGAAAAAAATCAAGAGAAAAAATAAAATTTTTTACAACTTTTCTATTAAAAAAAAATTGCCATAGATATCCGTATTCAGTATTTAAATTTGGGCTAAAAAACAGGCTGATTTTATATGATTTTTGGAAAAAATAAAAAAAAAAAATTGCAATAACTGAAACAATCAGGTGCGGTAGGGCCCGCTAAAACAGGTTTTTATTTTCGTCGCCTTAGCTTACAAAATTTGTCGTATCCCCTTCAAATCCTATATTCACCTGACATTAATTTAATAAGCACCCTACGTAGAGAACGAAGACATCTCATGATGGTGTTGGATTGGTTTGCACGTGGTGAGGTTTGTTGAAATGCTTGTACGGGTTCAGACCACCTTGCATGCGCATGCACCAACACATACATGCATGCGCATGGTCCAAACCTCTTTAAGTTAATTTTGAAAACACCAATGACATGTGAAATAAGCCTTTGACTGTTCTTGCTTTGAGGAAAATCTTTTCAAGTGCCGTATACTCTTAAAAGAGATTAAAGATACCAAATCATAGTGATGGTCAAAAAGGAAAATAATCATCACAAGCATATACAAAAACTGCTATGCGGAGAGGATATTTGTCGAGAAATTATGATTCCAATATCCACATTTTTTCACGAGGGCTTTCAAACCGTTGTTTAGAAGCTTATTTCTTCACTTGCTGCGCATTGCAAAAAGCTGGCAGCAGTTTCACACTTGCTAACGGGGGCGCATTAAAGGGACATTTCAACCCTCTCCGGTATCTTGTGCATAGCCGGGGGCACCACTGCACGAATGGATCGGGTAGTGATCAAGTGATTGCACTGCTTCTCTGTCAATTGGATCTTGGTAATGTCGCTTCTGCATTATTATTGCGTGCCAGTGAGTAGTGTTAGTGTTAGTTCATGTGGGTTGGAATGCCAATAAACATTAAGACAACAGGTTTGTGTATGAAGGAAGGAAATTCTGGTTGAATAATGTCAGATGACATTAATGTGAATTTATGAGATCAGAGATGTCTTTTAGGATTTTAATAGGACAATGTGAAAAGGCACCAATTTTTGTTGTTTTTTTATGGTAGCTATATATATCATGATATAGAGACGAGTCCTTAAAGCTATAAAAGCGTTGACACTATAGACTTACATGCACGTTGAATTATGGCATTCGAAAAAAAAAAAACGAAGAAGAAAAAAAAAACTTGTATACTTTATGAATCAGTTATTTCAAATTATGGTTCAGTTCATCATGAATGGCCCGATCAGAGATTTCCGAAGAGGGAGTCCTCAATTTTTAAACAAAATCATGTTTTTTGCATGTACATATTGCTTGTCAACATAGAATCACTGTGTGAAATAGCTAAGCTCAAATCGAAGTCATGCATATAGAAAATTAACACATCTTTGTTTTAAATTCCAGATCCGGAATTTTTGTTATACACAGTACCATGGCACTTTTACACTACACATAAAAGTTTACTCTATTAAAGAAAAATCTGATTCATCTCAAACTTTTGGAATGAGCATTTTAAGGTGACTATCTTTAGATTCGAGTTTGACTCTTTCTATTCATATATAAAAAAAAAAATAGTCAGAAATCTCTGAGTCCAGCCTTTAACACCCAAACACATCTCCTCCCATGTACACATCACTCTCATACATGCACATGGCTACACCATTTGCATTTACAAACATATGCCTTCACAAATGAACATGAACATATCCAGGCATAGACACTTTGGCACCTGCATAGATCTCCATCATACAGGTGATAATTGGATTTGACATTTCAGTTCTTATACCATCGTTAGACGATGTCTTGGACTCCTCCACTGAGCAGGGTAGATTAATGGCAAGGCGCTGTCAGTCAACTTAAGGTGGTCAAGATAGCACAGTACCTTTAGTTTCATGAGTAGAATGCAATATCTCCATTTAGTGTACACGGGGGTCCTGAGGTTCCCCTGAGAGCAATATTTTAGGGGGCCCCGTCAGCCACCTGCTGACACGGCTGACTCTTAATCGCCACTTTCCACGTGACATCAGCTTATTTGAACGATTCACTCATGTTTTAACAACATTTTTCTGAAAAGGACGATATTAGGCATGGAACATACAAATTTACGCAATTATGTCATGTAGCATGACCAAGTGTCACTGAAGTGACATCATTGTCGATACGCAGATCACCCCTTCACCACTGTAAACGTGGGAATGTTTCGCTTTTTCAGCTATCCTACATATACCTACACAAAATAGCATTTTCACGCGTTCTTAAATTCGCGCTTGTTCAGAAGTGCACGAAAAGCGTGAAAATTATGCACACAACAGTTCCCTTTCACACTATCCATCTCACAGATTCACAATCTTGAGACAACCTGAAAGAGGTTCCCTGGGCAGACTTGGGTGTTGAATGAATGGCATAAGTCCTTATTTACAGGAATCATGTTACACAGTTGCTATTTTAGATTGTTTTACGTCGCCCCCAATTCACGTCATAGAATGACTATTGACCAATTAGTTTTGGATTGATAAATAACACGATTTAGAATAAGCAACCTCCAGTATGGATAGTAAATGGTGGCATCTTTTTCACCCCAGATATATACTAAACTGACCTTCTCTGTGTAATTCCTTTTACATAGTAAAAAGTATTCAAAAACTTAAGGATAAGCAACGATTTGCTAATCCGAAACAGCGAAAAAAAAAATCAAAATTCATATTTTTACATTTTTGTTGCTGGCATGGAGCTGCGAACAAACCTGCAAGTGGTTGGCTGAAATCCGGTATTAAGACGAGGCAGTAACGTTTTTATCTAAATCTGTAATTTCTATCGTGCGTTTCAATTCCGATTTGAGATCAAAAAGCCTTTCCCGTGAATATCACCAGATTTTCCGCGTGATATTGTGCACCATGATCAATAACGTTTGACCTCAAACACAAACATTATTGATCTTTGTTTTATTCTGTACTGGTGTAAACACAATCAGCGTTTTAGTGCAGATTTTTGAGATGCCGTCTCTGTATATCTATTTGCGGAAATGTATGACAAATATCCTCAATACTTACTTAAGTCAGGTTTATATGGAATTGGACACACTTATCCTGATTTATAGTTAAAAAATGCATGTCCACATTTTTTCGATTCTCTCGCATGATCGCTGCTAATCCCTTAAAAGCATTTTGGTAAGATGTCATGTCACATAATCAGGTTATCATGTAGCCTAGATCAATGATAGTCCCCCGATATTTGGTATCCCTAACATTGATGGACGCTCAAGTGGATCAATGACCTTCTTTCTCGATTTAACTGGAGTTTCTAAGCTACAGAGCCAGGGTACATGGAAAAGAGCAAAATTCTTAGGCCCTGTATAATGGCGGTGGGGGGTGGGGTGGGTGTGTACCTGTATACTCTTTAAAAAAAATCCCCTTCACAACTGTATATTTAATTCAAAAATCTAAACATCCTTTGTCTGCATTATGCCATACATTCATTGTTTCTCAGTGTTTTCATTCAGTAGGGTGTTAAAGCCGTTTGTAAGGATGCATTTTGAAGAAAAAAATATTTAGAGCACCTTGGCCACCTAATTTGATTTGGTTGTAGTTTTCACTGTTTTTATACATATGCTGAGGGGGATTTTTGGTGAGGAAGTATACATGCCTCAGCTACATGTTAGAGATCATCACGCATATTTCCTTGTGGGATACTGTTTATCTACAAGATTTCTGAACTGTGTCTCGTAGTTGAGACTCATACAAGTACTTTTTATACAGCAGCCAATCATGACCCCCATTCCTAACAGACCTAATTGTATGTGTACAGCATTCTAATGGAATAAGCATACCCCCAGTTTTGATGGCTTGCTAACCACATGGCTCTACAGTTCATGTAGCCTTTTAATGAAGTAACTTGATACTTGTATCTACTGGTGAAAACCAAGTAAACAACATCCCTGTGCTGTGTGCATTTTGTAACCTCTGAATGTGTGCTTGAGTTGGCTGCTAGTAAGAAGTATGAATAAGTTATTGGTGAGAGCGACTGAACAAGTACTAACATCCCTATTGAGTAGGCATATTGCAATCTTTGCTTAAAATGCAATGATCAATAATCGGTATACTGTCATATAGAAGTTTCCCATGTATGTAAACGAGTAACAATCGAATCCCTTCATGTACTGTATGATGTTGTGCAGTATGCTTTATGAATAAATGGCAGTAACCTGTTTGTATACTGGGCCTTCTATGTGAAGCGCCCCCCCCCTCTACCAAATACGCAGTAGCAGGTTTTGACAGGGCTTTAGAGATGATGACTGATTAATATAGGGATGCCCATCCCTAAAAAACAAATGGAAGCTCTGATTTTTTACACACGTGGATAGATTTCGATCAAAAAATATCCTCATGGAAAGGATTTTGCTTTATTACAAAAAATTGTGAAAAAAACTTTCTAATTTGTTTTGGGGCAAAAGTTCAGTCTAGTATATTGAAATATAAGAAAATCAAAATCACTTTTTTTTGTTAATTTTAAGACATTTCGGTAAGCAATAACAAGTAAGGAAACTAGGTGTTTCTGAAAAGGAGACGCTAACTTAAACCAGGGTTAGTCCTACACGAGGACCTTTTTCGTTTCAACCTTACGTAAAATATGCTTGTAATGGTGAGAAAAATTATTCATGGATGGGCCGGAATGGCCTATCATGAGGAATTTTCTCACCTGTACATTTAACTTTCACAGATTTTGAATGAAAAAAGGTTCCACACTTGTTGGACTAAAAAAAACCCCGGTTAAACCCAGGACTAAAGTTAGACTCCCTTTCAGACTTACAGGCCTTAGTGTTTAGTATATGAAATCACTAAATTGTTGGGCACATATGAATACCTTGAAATCCCTTGTTCCACCTTTAAGAACACAATGGGACATTATTTAATTTGAGAAAAAAATGACAGGTATGATGTTTTTCATTCCACCCTTTTCTCTGAATGTAACATTAGATCACCTTTGCATTTTAAAAACATTTGTGGTGTGAGTGAGAGAATGTCGTCAGTGCAATAGCTGGCCATTGTCAGAACAGAAATTCCCATCCCACATATTATTATGCAAAGTCTGTGGTCAGTGGCTCTTGAAATGGTTCTTGAAGTAACACGGTTGCTGACAGAGAACCATTCCAAGAGCCAATGACTCAAGGACAGATAAATTGAGAGTTCTCGGACTACTGGCAGACACAGATGTTCACATGACAGGCTATGCACATACAACCTTCTGGCTCTTGCACAAACAATTTCTTCACCGAAGCATTTGTTCAGTTTGTTCAGTAAGCAAAAACCATCTAAATGATAGCTGCAAGAAAGTTTGATTAACTTAGAATTGATAAAAATGAATTTTCAAGTGGTAATTTTTGGTGCTTTAAAAAAATTGCACTTTAACGTCCCTCGCAAATCATTGCATAGATTCAGAAACAGTTGTCTGTTGCTCTAGTTTCCTTCAGGAAAAAATCACTAGTCTAGACAAGTCGCACAAAAAAAAATTGTATGTTGCTTGCTACGTATTATTCTCATTAAATCCCAAGACTGAGATTAGGAGGCATGAACTAAATGGATTATGTGTTCTTGGTCGCCACAGACAGCCGAGGGTTTCTATCTGACGTTAATTTTGCGGAATTCCTTAAAATATTAATTTATTTTGAGGGGGGTGCCATAAATTATGCAAATTTAATGATGACAGATGAAATAGATTTTGGCACTCATCAGTTAGTTTAAAATTTAGGGCCTGTAGGCAAAGAAAGTCACTCAAAAGTTAGGTTTTAAAAAAAATATTGGCATTAATTAATTATACCCTTCGTCATAACTATATCAGGGTGCTTTATTTTGTAAAGGATGCCCCAGGCATGGTACTCTTTCCCTTTTTAACCCCCTGGGTGCTCCCACCTATGATTGATACAGTGTCTGATTGGCTCATTACAGACAAAACATGAGATAGCCCTCTGAGTAACCAATCAAATAGTGCTTCTATATCTCTGTGTTAAAGCCATACTACTATTCTTAAAGTATATCTGATTTGCTCATTACATGAACCTGCCAAGTGACAAATAAAATAGTGCTTTATATGCCGTTAGATAGGTATGTAGTGCCCGGGGGTTAAAATTATATTCCACAATTTACTTGGTCGCACACTATTATTTAACACAAACAATTTGTCATGTTTGTGGGTTGGAACGTATTGCTAGCAAAATTGTTTGTGGCTGCTACAATGTTCATCAACATAATAGTGGAGATACTAGTAGATCATACAAGCTGGTTGTAGATGTGATCTGGAGTGATGGATTAAGACTGACCGGATTTGTTGTTACTGATGCATTGCCCGACAGAATCACTCCATTCTTGGAAACAAACAACACTCTTTGAATGCAAATTCAATTTGAGAAATGTTAAGTGTGGGTATAAGCAGAGGATACATACTGTACATGTAGCTTCATTAAAGAACACTGGCACATTTGGAAACATGCGCCCTCACGATTTAAAAAAAAAAATGGCATGTGTAAAGCTTTTATAGTACATTATAGAGCAGGAGCAGAATATCCATATGGTCCTTATTTAGGGAGTTCGTCATTCCTGACCATGTAAGGTTTGACACTTTAGTAGTTAGTAGGACTATTCCATATCGTTTTTGCATTTTTTAAATTTATTTTTGTGTGCTGTCCAATCTTATTTAACCCAGATGATCATTATCTATTTGATTAGCATCATTTTCTTTTATTTCTAATATCGTGGCGCAATTCAAGCTGTAACTAAGCTGATTAGGCTAGATCCCTTATGACAATGGCATTATACCACAAAAAGATACGCTCCGGGACCTTCATGTATAGGGCACTGTTTAACTACATACCGGCTTTTTTTTATATGAAATATTAATCATTCAATAGATGCCTCCCTCCCGCTAAGGTTTTTGTGAATCGTGAGAGTTCAGTGACCACTCCCCTCGTAAAAAAAATCGACTATGTATTTTCAGCTGCGGTTAGGTAATCTGCATTCTGTGGATACGAATAGTAAGATCTGTCATCATCAGATATACAATGAAATAGGCCTCGTCAAATGGTTTGAAGGGATGCATAGAATCGGATGAAAATATTGTGTTTTTTTTAATTGAAAATAATTCAGCTCTTTGATGAATGCAAGTCACTTCGATATAAAACATTCATTGGTAATATTTTTACACGAAATTCATATACTTTGCTTGTGATTTTTATTTTAAAGTACGTGCAAGTTTCTCTACCTTTACCTATCGGAAAATGAGTCCTTCATTCTTGAAAAATCGATCTATCGTCTTCAAATGTAAGTTCATTGCATTCAAAATAATCTGATTTGATGTCGGGATTTCCGATGGAATCATTGCCACGAAATCATGGATTTGTGACTGGGAAAAGCTGGGAAGTTTGTGACTGTTTTCCCTGTTTTTTTTTGAGCAGATAGAGTAGTAGTAAAATGGGTACCATGCCTCAAGATACGTGGGCTAGGCACGGCCATGGTGTATATCTGTTGTGGGCCGGAGCAAAATGGGCGTGAGTTACATTACACAGTGGCAGAGGGTACAAGCTGCCGTTGGAGATCCATCATAGCGTTGTGTTTTTGAGGGGGGTGAGGTTTAGAAAATCCATTTCGCTTTGTTAATAAAGCTCTAAATTTTAAAAAATACCTTGCGTATGTATGTACAACAATATCATGTAAGTGCAAAAGTCCTAGAGAAAATGAAGCATATTTAAATGTTCAAAATGCTACATAAAGGCTTAACTTACGCAAATCTAATATGGTTTCGGTTGGCTTGGGAATTACTTGTAGCCGGCCTCGTGTATTCGCACTTGCTGTGATTATTCACGATTGCTCCGCTTAATACAAGTGATATAAATTCCCTAATCTCGCACAATAACAATGAATAGGTACGTATTAAGATTGATTACCGATCAAAATAATTTGCCTCTCAATAAAAATTGATGTTGGGATTTCTTTTTTCACAACTGTTTCAAAATGCTGGCACTTACGGTTTTAGCTCGAACACGTCATAGCCTGGGCAAAGCCCGGGGCTACGAATTAGAGTACATAGGATATCGCGTGTTTTTTCCGAGGAAAAACCTGTCGGGAAAAAGTTTTAAATACTTCACTTACCGACCTCCTATTTGTTATATTCCGACTCCCTGTGTGTTATTATCACGAATACCTAATGATAGTACCAAAAAAAGCCAATCGGAGGTACTTTAATGAAAACATGGTTTCTTCTGCAATCTTTTCGATGTGGAATTTTAAGTAATTGCCAATTTTAGTATACTTTAGTGCCTTCAATTTTCTTTCATTTGCACCAGTTATTGACGCCAACATCCTCGTAAGTACCTGACATGAACTGCCATCCTTTATAAATAAGAATCAGTGTCATTAGGTATGGATTTGTAAGTGGCAAGGTGAGTAAAAGTCAGTTTTAAAAATTTCGGTGGATGTACCCTGCAATAGCTATATACTTCTGCTCTGACCTAGTACCGCCACCCCTATGGCAGTTGTCTAGTCAGAGCCACCTCTGACTATTTACGTGTTGCATAGCCAAAACGGGACACAAGGCGTCATGAATATCGATCCCAGAGATACCACCCCGCCCAGAATACAACCCCGCAAATCTTGTTAGCCATTGGTCAATTTGTTCAACCGATGACATCATATTATCTTAAGTCCGCACGTTTTGGGACGGAACTCCCATAGAAACCCACGTTATCAATCTCGCCCCCAAAGTGAAAAAGGTAGTCCCAATTGACCAGGTACGCCCCCAGCAGTCCAGCCCGAATTAACGGAGTAGTTTCCGTCGCCCTCAATTGACCTTCCTGATAAAGTGCGAGGGGGTAGGACAAACGATCTGCGCGTATTGGGTTCATTGTGGAATTTGTGGAATAAACACACACACAATTTGGAAAAAAGTAAAGTAAAAAAAACACGAATTGGTACATATCAGAGTAGTCTATAGTTACTGTCTTTCAATTAACTTAGATGTCTCGTTTTTTATTATTATTTTCAAAAATATACGTTTTGATATAAATCACGAAAAGTAAAGTTGGTGGGGTATCTTTGGGACCTAAGACGTTTTTTAGATGACACTACGAAGGAACGGGACATTTCAAACCTTCAAATCTATTGAATATGAGTATTACCCTTCGTTTGAAAGATGAGCGAATAAGGTTGGTACCATTAGTAATTAATTTGGGAGGTGGTTCCATTGACTCCACTTAGTGGGTTATGTGAAAAAGTGTCGTCGAGGAGATATCCACGATCAATAGGCCTATTGTCGCCACCCCTTTGACTGGTATGAATACGAATAATGCTAACCTTTGTTCAACAGATCAAATCCGAACCCTTGGTTATTTGCTGTGAACTTTTGCAATACAAACTATTATATCCAAGGTTCGCACATCAGCATTAATTGAATGAACAGCAATAACATGGAGAACTATGTGATGCCTTTTGTCGTAAACGACGCTCGAAGCACTCCCTAGTTTCGTAATGAGTCTGCCACTAAAGTTTCATGTGAGTCAAAGTGTCAATATTAACAACTGGACCCAGTTTGTTGCGTTTGCCAATAAATAATCCAGCCAGTCGGGCAAAATTGAATAAAAATCCCGAGGAAAAATAGCTTTCAGTTAGAACCTGCAATGATGCTTGATTGGGTCCAATGAAGATATAAAACAACTTATTCTTTTCATGATATCTTTTGAAACGCGTATTTTTGTAAATAATAGTAAAAACCGGACATCTAGTTAATGAACAGACAATAGTAATGGTACATCTACATTAATGCAAGGTAGTTAGTGGTGTAAAATTGTGGTGTCACTTTTCTTTTTCAATAGGGGCCAATTTAAGTTTACACAGGGTCAAACTTTGAAATTACTCCATCATGGTTGAAATATATGCCAATATTGTCGGTCTAGTCACAAGGATTCCAAAAATGTTGGTTTGTACCATCTATGACATGGTTTTAGAGTAATTGGGTAAAAATGGCAAAAGTGCAAGAAAGGTCAAAAAAAACTCAATTGTACTTGGGTCAACATGGCAGAGTATCTGATTATATTTTAAATGGCTTGTGAATTATTGCCTGCGGAATGAGTCTGTGATATTAAGTGTGAAACTTGGTTGAATTCTTTGAAAAATGGAACACCCTGTGGTTTAACATTGCAAACCTGTGATCGATACCATTAATGAGTTCAAGGGGGATGGCCTGATTTACGTCTGTAGGTTTTTCATCTTGATAGAATGGCCTCACCCCAAAAACTCCATCATGTAATGTTTTGCGCCGATATTTAACCTGTTTTGATGTGAGAGCTAAAAATGTGATTTTGCAATCCCCAAAGGTACTGTGTAAATAATATTGGGGCCAAAAAGGGGCATATTTTCGCTCATAAACATCCAAACCAAACAACTTTGGCCTAAGATTTCACAGGTAAATGCGAAAAAATAGTAGCTTTATTCTGATACCAAAATTTGACCCACTTGCCTTTAAAATCTCGGGTCTCTGGGGACGGGATATTAGCGATTGGGCATGGCCCGTTAATAAGCTCTTCTACAAAACCATGATTCCAGATTCAAGTAATTATTTTACTGGAAAGTAACTCTCTGATGTGTTTTTTGCATTGCCACAGATTTCCCAAAGGATTTCGTGTATAGGGATGGCAAGGTGCAGTGGTGGAGGAGGGGTGACAATATCTTCCTCATTCACCTCAAATAGTGTCAAAACCCCCAATTTGCAGCGGCTATTTTGCGAGTAGCGGAATCTGCATTTTTACAACATTTTTTAGCAAGTAATCTCCGATATAAAAAAAATGCCTGTGTGAAGAGGTTGATCTGCAGCATTTATTCTTACAAATTAAGGGCAAAGCCCTTTCATGCCAGAAGGGTGTATCTCATATAAGATTTCTCAGCACCATACTTTCTTTTACCATGACTTTCTTACAACTTTCTGTGTAAATCTGTGAACCATGTGAGAGAGAGTTCGAATATGAAGAAATTTAATTTTTTATCACTTACTCTTTTTTTAAACATTTTCAATAGGTTTTGAAAAAAAAATGTACAATTTGGCTCAAAACAGCCAGGAAAAAAGAAGCAGCCTGATTTTTTTTAATGGTGGAGTACTGCATTGGCATTGCCTTTTTCCCCAACTAAAAAAGGATTATTTCACATAAGGGGGGTTTGCCATTCTTATTATTTGGCTTGATATAAACATTTTATTTTTCAAATTTTGTTAGGGACGTATGAGGGACCAGATCATGAAAATGCCCCTTTGATTGCTAAAATTTGTAAATCAACAGATGTTTTAAAGAAAACAATAGCAACAAAAATACAACAGATGACACCAGATTTGATAAATATTGGCCACAAAAAATACCGCACCGTGAAAGGAAAGTGGTTTTCATTACAATATAGCTTCTTGCTTCTACTTAGATTAATCAGGGGAAAAAGCCACGCAAACCTAAATCATCTTAGGTGACAAATTTAGCCCGAAAATCTGGTTTGACCCAATTTACACGAGAGCGCATCCCAGAGATCGTATTCTTAGGAACCATTGCCATAGGCTGATTAGAAAATCAGGGAGGGGAGATCGCAAGTCGTGAAGTTCTCTTTAAAATTCTTTGCTGTGATACGGTATTGTAGACAGAATAATAATCATAAAACCATCAATGAAGAACATGTGCATTGATTAACACACCTATCTTGTGTTTTTCACCTGTAACCAATGCCTAGTAGGCGATTTGACAGGATAATTATACTAAGAGCACGATGAGTGATGGAATATAATTCCATATTGTACAAATTAAGCTGTGATGCATTAAGTGTTAAGTCTTGGCAATGAAACACTGTGGAAATTGATGGAAGGTGGAACGGAGATGCGAACAGCCCAAAATGGAGGGATAAGGGATATCAAAGATGGAGTAAAAAATAGATAAAATATTCAAAGTATAAAAATGAGGTGCAATGTGGATTGGACTGAATGTTTTTGATGAGTTAAAATTCTGAGATCAACCCTTATAAACCCTGAAAGATTTTAGATATGACAACCAGAAAAGTGCATATTAAGTTACATCTTTGCAATATATCTCAAGATAAGGGTAATCTTGCATGCCCTTGCTTAAATCAGGTTGCAAAAATTGTCGGCATCTGAGGAAAAAGTTGGTGTTTTTCTTCAAATATGACAAACCATTTGCATATATGGTCAAACAGCGTGAAAAGGAAAATTGTTATATCAACCAAGGCCCAACCTTTTCTTATCAGGTCAAACCACTGTGGTTCTCAAAATATGATCCAGCCAGATGGGTACAACGTCCGACTGCTTCACTAATTACGAAAGGGGTCCTTGTTTGTGCATTGTTGCTCCAGCAATGGGCAGACCAAGAGATGTTCCATTGTCTGTGGTGCTGTTCCACAACCACAGGTAGTGTCCTGATCTGCTTCCAGGTAGCCCCACTTTGCAAGGAAACCTTAGATCGGCCAATTCTGGTTCTCAATCTGTTGAGGCATCGCCATTCAGCCCATCAGCTGCTGGATGACTAAAAAAGTGGAATACCTGGGTAGTTTGTTTAAACAACAAAAACAGTTTGTCATCTTGTCATTGTAGATCAGTTTTGTTTTGATTTTTGTAATGTTTGGAAGTTTCATAACAAAAAACAATAAAGGAAGTTAAAGTACAAGAAGGAAGGCACAAAACTTGGAGGTGCAGTATTTAAAATTGATCTCGCACTCTTGAAAACAAAACTGAAAAATATCGTATAACAAGTGTGCCTGCCAGAACCACCAAATTTTTTTTACCCCCTTTTTTGTTGAAATAGTCTTCGTATTGATTCGCTGCTTTGCTGCAATGCTAATGATATAATATTCCAGTCATGGTTGTTGTGTGCCGATAGTTCTCTCTCAGTCTTTTCTTACACACTACGCCCTAAGGGGCCAGGGGTTAAAAATCTATAATGTGGCCGTCTTATGATGTAATTGGTTTTCGATCGATGTTCCAGGGGCTCCCCGTTTCCGCTGTAGGCGTCCTGATTTTCCTGATTTGAAACGGGACACCGGGAATCGACTAGGCCTGTGCATCACGTTTGCAGTTGATATCGGGTCGGAACCTAATTTAAGCGACAAAAATTGTTTGATGTATGTAAATTTTGTTATAGGTACCTAAACGCATCAATAGAGTTTGTTTTTCTTTGATGTAAATAGCCTGGGAAAAAATTAACTAGTAAATATCCCTTGGGTATAGAGTCATTCCTGCTATATTATATAATGAGAAGGGAAGGTTGAGGTTCGAAATAGTATTAAAGTGATATTCAGTGATCTACTAGGAGGAGGCCTCGAAAGTCATCAAAATTCAGAATTTGACATTTTGGAACATGCATAAAGGTACTAATAATCATACAAATATCAAATATGAAAGTGATGTAATAAAGACAAAATCTGGCATTTAACATGATAGAAGGACAAAGTATCCAGAATTGTATCCTTGTGCAGTCGAGGCTGTTGATAGCATGCAAACTCGAGCAGTCAATACCAGGGATCAGTGGGTGTTTTGAATCAATCCCATAATGCATTGCAATTTGCCTATACTGTACTGTACAAAACTCATGTCAGTACTTAGGGATAAAAAGTGTACAAGAAGCTAGGGTTCACAAAACATTTTCATATTCATGTTAAAAATTCCCTAAGTACTAAAACTTTCGGGGTGAAAATGAGTGTAAAAATTCAGGGTTTTTATGTGTTAAGAATAGGATTTTGCTGGGATCACATGACCCTATTGAGGTGAAATTTCCCAAAACTGGTGCATTGTGGGATTGACTCAATACACACTCTGACCAGGGATAGCAAGTAATGCAATACAGAATGTTATTTGTAATGTATTATGAAATAAGCATTCACTTCAGTTTGAATTCAATTTAATACAGTTTGATGATACCAATACTGTATGATCATATTGACCTATGCTTGTTGATCATTTGGTGGAACATCTAGGCAAAACATTATCACTGGAACACCGAAAACTAGCAGTTAAATTAATGAAATGAGTAGCCTCATACAAGCACAACATAATGAATATTGCTCCAGGGTTCCATTTGACTGACTTCAGGGAGTAACAGGGCATACATTATACATCATAGTGGCTTGTAAACCACGAACAAAATGTGTCCCCTATTTTAAAAAAAAAATTGTCACTTGCTTTTCCCAAATGATAAATTTTATGGTAAAGCAACAAATCTTGTTCCTCCAGGCTGCATGAAATTTTCACAAAAAATCCTCTATATAAAGAAATGTACACATTTAAGAACATAATTTAAAGGTGTACCTTTTCAAATTTGGATTTAGAGCATTTGAAAACAATTTTGAAATAATGTTTCAAAGAAATTGTATTTCATTGCTATGTGTTGAATTGACCATTTTCACATTCCTCATAATCTATTGCTAACCTAATAACCTTGCACTATAATACGCCTGCATTTCCTGCAATTTGGTTGGTGGGGGGGGGACTCGCAGTGTCCCAAGAGATTACTGTCATTAAAAAAAGTCCTATTATGCCTAGTCATTAGTCGTCATTTCTTGAAATGATTTTAAGTAACTTACAATCAGTCTGGGGAACCATATCAAAGACGGCAAACTCATATTCTATATCCTTTTACGATTCAGCCATAAGCATTAAGCAGTAAGGTCTGTGACATTTTCAGATGGTGGCTCAACTGACCGGGATCCAGCTCTGAAGCCATAAGCTCTAAGGCTTGGCTGACTTCATCTGTGTACAAGTAAATACAAGAAAAAAAAACTAAGCCTTTATGGTGCAGAGTAACATCAGTGTACCCAGAGGCATAATTGCCATCAGTTTCTTAGTGCATTTCAATATGCTGCTAATGTAATCATACCAAGCTTGGGCATGAGACTGTGCAAGGCTATGTACTATACTGGTTCCCTCCAACTTTCATCTTTCACAACCTCCCAGTGTGAGGTTTTGAAGCTTCAAGACACAAAGCACCAGCAAAGGCTATTTACTTGTGATTACCTCAGCACAAATTTCACCAACAGCAGACGATACGACAAAGCCACTCCGCCCGTTGCTGCGCAAGCTTTTTACCTGGTTACGATATCATACACAGTGCTTTTGGCCACACACAAATCCCCGCATCTCGGTAGAAAGGCACGTACCAATAAATTCCCTAAAGTCCAGCTCCAAACATGAGCAATCAACTATATTAAATTTCGTGTCGCAAACGCAGTCGTTTTGTGGCAACAGTGATTTATGTAGCTGTGTGTTTACCATGGGCACATGTAATATTGTTATTGATATCAAAAGATGAATGAAATTGAATTATTTGGCAGATGAAGGAAAGCATCATCACAAGCTCATGTAATATCATTCTATATCCCACGTTCAAACTGTCATGCGCAAGTGTAGTGACCTTTTGCTTTCGGGGTATGATGCTATGGTACCTCTCTATTCAATAATCGCATCATATTCAGAGGCTCATGTCATAATGATCATTGGTTCTTGTCAAGTTATATACCTGCCAATACATCCATGTGGTGACCCTTTGGTTCTTGGTATGATGCTATGGTACCTCTGTTTGTTAAAAAAGAACTATAGTATCATACCCAGAATGCACAGTTAGATAGTCTGGGTTAGTTTCAATAACCTGTAATATATCCAATTGGAGTGACCTTGGTTTCTGGGTATGATATGCATTGATAACTCTGTATATTCTGGCTCTGGACTTCATTATGAGCTAGTAAAATCTCAATTCCCTTAGCGCAGTAAGTAGATTTCATTCACCAATGTATTAGAAACTACGCCCCCCTGTCTTTGGGTGTGATATACAAGTCAGTATGTCACGTATGACAAGTACAACCACTGAACTGGTCCTTGGTGGTGAACATATTGTAACTCAGTGTCGGCTCTAATCACACCCAGAAAATGCATGCACATATATGTTATTAGTCACACTAAAGTGGGTAACATGAACTACAATACTATTACTAGTACGATATTGGGACAAACTAACCCTTGTCATCTGGGTATGTGTGATATGGTACCATGAATGCAAATCTGATTTGCTGCTAGTCATAATCTTGAGAGGTTACGGACTTGTGTCCTTAGAGATGAGGACTGTTGCACAGCCTTGAGTGATTTTGGTTGTGATAGGCACCAACCTACATTTGCAATCTCACATTGAGTTACAATGTGCTCATCCACCAAGGGCACAGTTCAGTGGGTTTGTACTTGTACTACATTGAATGCCCTGCCCCTGAGTGATCGGGATCTATATCATACCCAAAAACCGGGGGTGTATTTTCTAAATTACATAGTGAAGCAATTAACTGAACTGTGCCCGGGAATTGAGATTACATAGTCATAGTACTTTTAGGATACATACTCACAGGGCTCAAATAGATTAGGGTATTGCTGTTGTAGTGCTTTTGTTTTGTCCACAAGGTAAATGGGTTGCTTTTAAATACGAGTATCAGAGCTACAAGAAACCAGAAACACGTTTTTGTGTCACGATATATGACTTTGAACATAGCGGGCTGTGAAATCTGCCTGACTTGCAAATAATTTTGAGTAGATTTGACGCTAAATTTGATAGTGAATGAATTGATTTTTTTGTGTAATTCATATGATGAATTAGAATATTGTGTAAAAGTAGTCCAGGAGCCATGGTCCAACTTATGGCCTGACCGGAAAATTGAGTATGACACAATTTTCTGTGAAAATGGAGATAAGGGCTGTTGTTTAGAATCAAGATATCTTGCCGGGGCCCCCTGGGCATCCTTGAGCATTTTGAGAAATCCAAGATTAGGGTCGCCATAACTGCATATTATTCAACCCTATCTTATCAAACTATGGAGTTACTAGATAATTATACTATAGGACCCATGAAACAAAGGCATGGGACTTGTACATGGGTCATACTCCAAATTCAAATGGAAGCCAAATCTATAATTTTAAAATATGCCATATAACAGCAAATACTGCGATAAAAAATAAACATGAAGTATTAAGATTATGTTCGTTAGACCCAATAAATGTATTTCTGATCTTTTCAAAGTATGATAACCACATGAGATCAATCAAATATGGCAGCCAAAAGTGAATATCTCAAAAAAGACTTGACAAAAATGTTAAATATTACCTTCAAGTATAAATAATTGGTCAAGGAAAAATTAGAAATTGTACATATGATATACACCACAGTGATACCAGGTAATTCGGATAAATAAAAAATGGGTTCAAAATTATGTAATTGAGTGCATATGGGAAAAACTGTAATTCCTATGGTATTTTTGACAACTTTGCACCATATAGTTTTATTTCGATTTGAGCGCATTTAAAACAAATTGAAATGTATGTTGTACATGGTTCGGATCAAAGGTACATTTCTAATTTTTTAATTTGAAAGTTAAAATTATTTGAAGGGGGGGGGGGGGGGGAGGCCGTAAATTATTAAATCTTGTGCCAATATGTTTTGAAGATGTTCCAGTTTTGGCTGCCATTTGCTGCATCATGTTACAATTTTAAAAAGTATCAGAAAATACATTTTAATTGTGTCTAGCAAAGAACCTAAGTACTGTTGTCTATTTTTATCTCAGGTGTTGCTGTTATATGCGCATATTTTCAAAAAATTAGGATTTGGCTTCCATTTGAATTTGAAGTAGACTTAATGTTACAAGTTTGCCATACAATGTTCATGGATCATAGGAGTTATATCTAGAACTCCATAGTTTGATAATATGGGGTGAATAGATAATTATCAGTTATGGCGACGCCATCTTGGATTTCATCCAACAACCTCGCGCACCTCCCAAGTGATGCCCAGTGGCACCGGCACCGATTTTATTCTAACAACCTAATCGCGTCATTTTCAGAAAAAAAAAATTTTCTAGTCCATACTCAATTTTACGGTCACATGAAGGCTTTTACCTACCTAAAGGTGGCAAACTGCTGCTATTTGTTGTAAGTGACAATGTCAATGACCGATGGCTCATTGGTAAAATAGAAGCAGTTTCTTTAGACTCTTGGAAGAAGGTTCTTTCCAAAACCAATTTTCTCACAATATTATCCTCACCTGGGAGTCCAAGTGTTACGTGTTGAAAAGGCAGGGCTAAATATCGAAGTTGCCAGAATTAATTTCTGTAATCTTAGGTTTGATTTGAATAATTAGAAAGACCTTGGAAATATCCTCATACTATGATGGATTTAAACCAAACTTGAGATCACAGGGCAACATGGCATCCCCCCATTTTTTGATGAGGTCATAGGTCACATGCCAAGGTCAAAGGTCATGTGAGGTCAAGTTGTAAAATAGACTGAAAATGTAAAAAATTGACCTCATTTTGGAAAAGTTGAAGTTCAATTGGAACCTAAATTGGAAAAATAGGTGCAGCATGAGACCCTTATTTGTGATGAGGTCAAAGGTCACGTACCAAGGGTCAAAGGTCAGTGAGGGCAAGTTGGTAAGGATACCCCCCCCCGGACTGAAAAAGTAAAATTCAATGGAACCAAAATTGGTCGTATGGACACATGGGATTCTCATTTGTTGATGAGGTCAAATGTCACATACCAGGTCAAAGGTTATGTGAGGTAAGTTGTAAGGTAGGCTAAAAAAATAAAATTGACCCTCATTTGGAAAAGTGAAGTGCAATTGGAACCACAAACTTGGTTTAGCAAAACCCCTCATGTTAATGAGGTCCAAAGTCATGTTAGGCATAATCATTCACTAACCGCGACGGCAGGCGACACAAGCGGTCGAGGACCGATGTATTTTTATAATGGGGAGGTCATCTGGAATTCGTGTTACAAGGTGCAGGGGAGAAGATACAATAATGCCTTAACACCCGACTGATAAAAACACAAAAATCGTTTGGTATTTGAAGCATAGGACATGTGGCCTATTTCAGTCCCGGCCACATCTGTGATCAGATTGCAGTATACTAACATTGCTAAAGGGGACAGATACTTCTGTCTGTGCAACTAGATATTTTAAGGTGAGGGCAAGGATTAACCATAACAACAAAAGTGGCCTTACTTGGTGTGAGGGGGATAGTGCCTTAACTTATTGTAAGGAGGGCCCTTAACTTATTGTAGGAGAGATGGCCTTAATTTTGGTGTGAGGAGGGAACACGTTAACCTGATATGAGGAGGAGGGACCTTTACTTGGTGTGAGGTGGGTGGTGGTTTTATACTTATTGCAAGGACGGGATTGACCTTACTTGGTAAGAGGAGGCAAATGTCTTTTAACATGCTATACACGCCTAATTCTATAACTAATGATGGTCTTGTTGTGAGGAGCAGATATCAAGGAAGGAGTCCTTCTATAAACAGATTTTTCATGACAAACATTCTCATTGTGATGTTCCATGGGAACGGTTATGTCTGTCAGATCGTCACTGATGAGAAGTTATTAGAAGAGAAATGGTAGAAATTTATGGCTTCTTACTAAAATGTAGCCTCTTTTTAAACCCCCCCCCCTACAAAAAAAATCAATACTATTTGAACCTTACAGAAATTTCTAAGAACTAAAAATGGCATTCATTCATCTTTTTTGAAGTCTTGGTGTAATCATCTGACAAAAGATCAGTGAGATCATTCAATTGTTTAAAACAGAAGATAAGTACCAACAAAAACCAAGTAAGACTTCTTCCTCCAAAATAGTTTCCACAACATTCTTACCAGATGTACCGTACCACTTACAACATTCCCCTTCGAGACTTTAAAAGCCTGTGTAAAAGTGTAAAAAGGGGCATTTACTGGAGCAGAAGTAATGATATCTCTACTAAACGACAATCTTCTCTTCCATCAGAAATAGTGCGTTCTAGAGATTGCATTCTGTGTATTGCCTTGAACCAAGAGTCCTGATGAACCGTGCCAGGGGGTTTGCCAGTCTTCGTCTGCGTCCTTTCTCTGTCGGGGAAGTATCAGACTCCACCGCTGGATGAGCCCGCCGCCCGCCTGGCTGGAGGAACGATCCTATTCTCTCACCGGTTTTCACCATATTGCATTTCAAACGTTGAGACGTGGCCAATCGTGAGTGGCATTTTGGGGAGTTGAGTACACAGGCGAGTTATGGAGAGTGTTGGCTACCCAGTTGTTACTCATTGAGAAAAATATGGCGAGAGTACTGAAAAAGAGCAAGGAGTGCCACAGACTTTACAGATTCCTTAATAATCAGGTTTAGGTCACCAAGATAGTTAGGACTAGCAGTGCATTTAGCCCAGAGAGTAAAAAATATTTGAATATTGCAGGAATAGCTTAAAAGTGAAGGATAAAGTCTGTAGAATTCTATACTTAACTTTTTCCAACTGAGAATTGACAGAAAATAGAAAAATGGCAGTTTCCAAGATAACCAATTGCCATCAATTATGTGGTTGTATGAAGTGTCATATGGACAAGTAAATTAACTAAAAATTTCCAAGATTTTGCCTTATTGGGTTGCTTTGGTCTTATCTTTTGCAGGAATTTAAGATACATGTACCTGTTACACGCACGGAACAAATCTGATTTTGACATTTCTGATCTAAGCAAACACTGATAGTTCCTTACAGAGTTACCACAGCAAGTTGGGGAACGTTACGCTGAGCAAGAGTTGTAGCTTCAGTGAGGTTACAGCAACTTGACCATTTATTTATTACTTCATGTGACCTTGATGACTCATTTAAAAGAGATGAAAGGTGAAGCAAGGAGGATGAACAGACTAATGGACACTTGGGTATCTGTTCAGAAGTGGCATATATTTTCTTAAAATTTCTTACTAGGAAAAATGACTCAACTGTCTATGGACTACCAACATGTCATAACCAGAACCAGACCTTTGCAAATGGGGGCTTAATGGTGTTGGCCAACCTTTTTGTTTTGAGGGGAGGGGCAAATTTTGTCCTTCTCATAGCACTGTACAAAAAGTCAGTTCATTTGGTGGGCTGAAGGGGGGGCAAAGTTCTGTTTGGGGGGCCTTGACCCCCCCTCTCCTGGTTACCACTTGTACCCAACATGCCCTGTCAAAAGCTTCACTAAAGCAAATCTTGGTATGCTCCATACTGTTGAATAGATATGAATGGGTACAGTAAATGTGTGTTCATAAGTGGCGTGTATTTCATTAAAATTCTCACTAAGGATAAGACTCAAAATGTTCAAGGTGCAAAAGAGTTTAGCACCTAAATATTGTCTCATAACAGTAATTCATAGAGATTAGACACTTATAGATTTTCTTACCCTTGTATTTGGCTACAGAACGGTCTTAAAGAGGAAAAAGGTGCTTGTGATTTGCTTATATTTCAATATATAAATAGGCTGAATTTCTATTTGCTCCTATACGAAATTAGAATAGAAATTCACAATTTTGTACCAAAGAAACCTTTCTCCGCTTAATCCTTCCAGATGGGGATATTTTTGATTGGAAAAGCTTGGCATCAGGACAAAAAAAGCATTGCTTTTGATTTTTAGGGCCACCTTGATATGTTAAACTCTTGTTGCACCTTTAATAGTCAATTAGGAAACCAATAGTATGAATATTGCCGTAAAAACATCATTTATGACTGCTTAAAGAAGTGAATGATGGAATTGTCTGCCTGATTTTTATATCTGATTACAAAATGTGAACGAATGGGCATTCATTTGCGTATTAAACTTAAATTTACACTTGACATTCAAAAAGGCGGATAAAAATATAATACCCACTTAATTGAAGCACTTTGTATATAGTATGTCTATTAAGGCGAGAATTTAAAAACGTTCTATGGATGGCATGAAACTGTCAAGTGAGCCGGTCCGTTCGGCATTTTTTTGTTTGTTTTTTGGAAAGTGTTCCATAGCGTCATGAGTCTTCCAAACAGGCCAACGACCATTTTGGCGAAATGAGTTTTTTGCAATATTATGATACAAAATCACAAGTTCTCTTTATATACCAAAATATTGAGCAAAACACTAAACATTCCAATTTTTAGATATAATAGATTTTCACTTTGGGGAATAATACCAAACGCCAAATGAAAGTATTCCAAAACAGACCAATATGCATTCGTCTGTTTGCGGTATCTGAAAAAAAAAACCAACGCCACGGCTGCTTATTAAGTTGAAGCTATCGATCAAGGGGTACTGCGAGATTGTCTCCTCGTTTGTCAACAAGGGGGGGGGGGCTAGATAAGTCTGTCGAAGTTTATATTGTGAAATGTGTGTAACTGTATCTGAGACGGATTTTGCCACACTCAAAAAAATATTATACTTTTTCCAGTATTTACTGACAGCAATTTTGCCGAATATTACTGTCAAAAAAAAAAATTGACAGGGAGACTGTAAAAACTGAATCAATCAAAACAATGAAAAATATCTATATTTGGCGAGTTAGTACAGAGATTGTGAATGTGTAGAGGATAAAAAAGCACTGAAGAACATCCTAACGTAGTAGGCCTATCCCACAATGTCAACCAAAATTTTTACGGTGCATATACTGTAAACACTCAGTACTTTGGTAAAAACATATGATTTCAAACTGTAAAATATAAAAGTGAATTTGAATGGAAAAACTATTAAAAGCTGTGGTTTGGGATTTGTTGGGAGAATTGCTCCCAGTATTTTCCTATAGGCCTAAGATTTACAGTATTTTTCCTGTAAATAACTATAATTGAGCATCTCTAATGTGTATAAACAATGTTGATATAATTCAAAGTTCAAATTCGAGGCCTCTGATAAATTTAGTAGTAATAGGCTCGAAAAATGACAAAAAGGTATTTTATATATATTTCAATGTACGGTCAAACTATTGTCGTTTTCTGGTCCTGTTTTTTTTTCTGTTGAAGCGCACACGTTATTTCGTTAAATACAAGATGATGTTTAGTAGTGATATAAACAAAAAATATGCATTTTAGCTGCATGTGTCTTTACCGACGTAGATTTTAAGATGTCTTAACTGTCTAAGCGACGATCCGGGAGATGAGCACGGCAAAAGGAGCCTAAGTTAATCGTTTGATCGAGCCAGTTGGTTTTTTTATTATATTTATATTGTCTTTAGACATAATAGTTAAAGGAAATATTTGTATTTTGTAATGATGCAAACTATACGTTTCATGAGAATAATTTCAACAAATACCCCTTATTTCATTTGAGAAAGTGATAACACAAACATAATGTATTAAGTATGGTTAAATTGTGCAAAAAATAGCAACATTTACTCAGTTTACACACAACTTTTGGGTTGCTGCCAAATAATTGATGTGAAGTTGTATAAAGTAAAAGGATTTCAACATCAGCTAAGTTGAGTAATCAAAGTTATAACAACAAGATAATTTTAACCACAGAAAGGCATAAACACGCACTAATGTAGTAGCCTATTTTCACTTCAATTTTTTTTTATAGATGGTAAAAAACCTCTTGTTGAAAAACCCTTTTCCAGTTTTGTATGATATTGTCCATTTAATTTACAATATATTAATTTGAAAGGAAAGTAAGTAATAGATAAATTCAATGTTCTTAA
Source organism: Ophioderma brevispina (assembly GCA_023653785.1). Taxonomy (NCBI): domain Eukaryota; kingdom Metazoa; phylum Echinodermata; class Ophiuroidea; order Amphilepidida; family Ophiodermatidae; genus Ophioderma; species Ophioderma brevispina. Next base: position 5,914 of record JAMKCH010074523.1, on the reverse strand, counting down.
TATTCCCTTATGGTAGCATATATCGTGGTTATTAGGTTTGGGTTCATATCAGAGGGTCCCAGTCTTGATTCTAGTTCATAGTAGATAGCTTACCTGTTTAAAAGTTAACCTTACATGATTAATTTACGCCAAATTAACCCTAGTTACACCGGCCATTTTGTGTCGCATGCACTTAAGGCAGGAAGACACAAGGGATCACTGTCCCTGTAGTTGTCTGTTGTTGATGCTGTTGATGTTGTTGTGAAAAAGGGTAACATTTGCATGTTAATATCCACATACTTTGTGGATTAAACCAAACTTGAGTCAATGGTGCACACACATGGCATCCCCCAACTGTTGATGAGGTCAAAGGTCACATGCCAAGGTCAAAGTCATGTGAGGGCAAGTTATAAAATAAGATGCAAATGTAAACTTGACTCATATGAAAAGTGAAGTCAATTTGGAACCAAACTTGAATTATAGGTTGCAAACATGGGATCCCTCATTTGTTGATGAGGTTCAAAGGTCCACATGCCAAGGTCAAAGGGTCATTGTGAAGTAAAGTTGTAAAATAGGTGAAAATGTAAAATGACCTCATATGAAAAGTTGATAGTAATGGGAACCAAACATGAAGCAAGGTGCAACATGGGATCCCTCATTTGTTGTGAGGTCAAAGGTCACATATCAGGTCAAAGGTCATGTTAGGTCTACTATTCACTAACCGCGATGGCAGGCGACACACCGGTCGCGGGGGACCGATGTATTTTTTAAAACTCCCGCAGGGGAGGGGGTGGTTTTACCCCCTGTTGATTTACCGTTATGAGCTCCGATCCTGTAAATTTGGTACCAAAGGATTGCTTAGCGTTTCTTCTTTCAATTTGTTCTCAAAATAAGTACCAACATCCCACTATGAAGTAACTATGGCGTCATATGTTGAGGAAGTGCGAAAATACTGAATTAGGGTGGAAATGATATTTCGCAATTTTAGCGAACCCAAAACACCTTATTAAGCACTAAAAATGCTCTCATTAATAAAAACTAGTTCATTCCATCATGAAAAAATGTGAATTCCTAACCTTTTCTTGGGATCACCTTTATATTTCCCATATCCCACGGTGGATGTTTGTTTTGGATAAAAGGAGGCAAAATATGGCAATGACAATTCATTAAACACACTAACAAACGTAAATTCAACTATTTGCACCGACTAAAAATATGGGGTCAAATATGACCACAAAAAAGAGTTATTTTACATGTTTTTGACCACAAAAGTGGTCAACACGTTAACCCAATTTTTAGTCGGTGCATAGTTGACTCAAAACGGGGTAAAAAATGACCCCGTTGTTGAAAATATTTTTTAGGGTGAATAATCTGGCACCAAAAAGGGGGCTTTAGCTAGCCGGGGAAAACCTGAAGGGGTGCTAACCACCCCCCTTAGGTAGACGAGGGTTAAGATCAATAATGCAATGTAAAACAAAGAGCATCAAAATCTTTTACGTTTTTCCTCTTTTCTTTCCTATATTTTCCCACATACCTACGATATTATTTTGAGTTCCAGCAACTTAGTTGATTAATAATTACACTAACTTGATAATTTATCTGTGTTTACTAAATAAGCGCAATAAAGTAATGTGGTTTTGAGTATATGTAGACAAATTATCATTCACATTTTCAGCCATCTCAATTAAAATACATGATTAATGGTAACTTAAAAGATTGCTCATTGAAATTATTCAATAAAATTGAATGTAACCCGATTACGCTTATTGAGTAGATACAGGAAATTATTTTCCTTTCAATTCCAATAACGAAAGATGTTTAACATGAGAAAATTCTCATTCTGCATTTTCAATAAATACCCCTTTGATAATTAGAAATATGGTCTTGTCGGCAAACTGCCATCTTAACCTCAAAATGGTTATTTTTTTTTACTCATAGAAAGTTTTCAACAACAGAAAGTATAAGAGCAACTACTCTAAGAGTGCTATGACTCCAAAGGTGAAACATATACGCAATGATCTGTTTGATGACAAAAATTAAATAATATCCATGGGAATATCAATTTCAAATTGTTCTGATATACACTCCGAAGTAGTTTATTTTTACGAGTTTTAGATACGTCATTTGACACTAATTGCTAATATACTCTTCCTATGGTTTTCGTTACTTGAAAGTAGTAACAGTATTCATTATAAACACGTGTTGTATGTGTCGATCATTAGAATTAAAGTGATTTTCGTCCGAACGCATCGTAAATTTAATACAAATATAAATGACTTGATAAAGCTTTATTCTTGATAAACTAGTGATCTTTGATTTCTTTTACTCTACAAAAATATCAAAATATACACCTTCAAGCAATAAACAGATAAATCACAAGTTCTTCCACTTAACGTTTATGAAAGTTATTATGTCCAATAATTCACAAAACCCAGGGATTCAAACGCTTTTGGAAATACAGCAAAATTCTGTAAATTTTATGTCCAATTTACCAGGCGTATAAAACGACTACAACTGGAGCTTTTATTTGATTTTTTTTCGAGAATCAACATTATCGTACATTCAGTATTATGAATGTTCAATTATACGATTAAATACTAAAGTTTACCAGAAAAAATGCTTTAAATTTTACAAGAAAATTCTGGCAGCAATTCTTCCAACAAAACGCTGTAAAATCCATCTTTTACAGGTTTCCATTCAAATTAACTGTATATTTATAGCTTGATGTATTATATTTTACATTGAGTATTAAATATTTGATTAAATCAATTCTAATACAAAATAAAAATTGTAGAACCTAATAATTCCTCTTTTCTATCTTCACTGGCACATTATTTTGCCTGTAAGAGACAATGACACCTTAGATAACCGTACAAAAGCATAATCATTTCTAGCGCCCTCCGCGACCGCAGGCAAAAGTATGTTCAACAGTTGAATACCACAACCAGAGACGACGATTGACTATTTTTGAGTTAGCCAAACAGCTCAATGTGCATTCGTCCTTTGACAAAGACACAGAGGACGTTTTTGTTTTTGAACAGACCAATCACTTTGTAATTTAAAACAAGGAACTTGAATGGGAAAGCGTGCTCAAAAATGAAGAACGTTTCACATGTCCACATAAAAATCATTTTCCTAAAATGTTTCCAAATTGTAGATATGCAAGTTCATAATTCTCACAAAACTTCAATCGCCGATATCTCGAAAGTGGATTTTGTCGATTGGCTTGTTTGGAAGATTTGTGACGATATGTTCCCCCTTTCAAGATTGCACAAGAAACAAATTCTTTTTATTTATGGCCTACACTAACAAATATCCTAACCCTAAGGAAAAAATAAAAAAGAATTGTTAATGTAGAACTTTGTCGTTTTTTCTAAAACCTTAAAAATTGCCAAAATCTGTTAAAGAAGTTTTTGCTCACAGTTGCTTGCTTCTTGTGAAATTCAAAATCCATTTTTACATGTATACAACGATTACAAAAACAGGACTTGAAAAATTGTATATTGTTTGGACCACTTTGCAAATTTCCCTTTAGGATGTGGAAATATCCTTCCAAGGATACAAAACTTCTCCAAAATTTCAAAAATTCCAAATATTTTGTATTTATACTTTATTTTAGATTTAAATTTCCTGGGAACCAGGCTTCCACATCCACTTTTTCAAGTTGCATTTTTACATGTTCTTCTGAGACAACTTTTTTTTTGCCTAAAAAAAGAAGTATAAGAAAGTGCATTTGACAAAGTTTGTTTTTGAGCGACCTTAATGCTTGTTTGTTGGTTTAATTGTGGATTTACTTTAAGACCAGAGAGAGTATTATTTACCTTCAAGAACACACGAATGTACTCTCACAACCTTTCACACATTAACCTCAAAAGTCAAACTCCCGACAGGTGACTCCCAAGAAGCACCCCAAAAACGTTCAATTTCTACTATTGAATGATGTGTATTTGATAGCAAAAAACAGAAGAGGAGAAAAAGGAGATGAGCTTGCAGCACACAGCCTACCCATTACCTAAGATCCCTAACTGTTGAGGGATCTTACCGCATGGGAACCGTAGGAAAAAATTATAAAACTGAAACATAACCTGTGGTGCAAAAATTAGGGCAACAAACAGGGCCTTTGACTTTACAAAGTTACTAGTCAAAGAATTGATAGACGGATACCCATTTGCTGAGTACTTTCAGAAGCATTTTTGTTGTTCGGTTTATGTTATGTAGTGACACACATTCTTTCATAGGTTATGTTGTTGAATAACTCATTTAGTCGGTGTCAGGATTGAATTTTTCTCCGATTGGATCTCATCCGTGCGTATGTTTACGATATTGACATTAGTTTTAGAAATTGCTGCAAAATGTGGTATGTGTGGAAAATGCCAGGGGTTTGAGGTGTACGAATTGAGCAGTGGATCACAGAACTGATTTGTTATCAAAAGATGACATGAAAGATGTTTTGAATAATCTGAAATTTCAAGTTTCCGTTTAAAGGTTTATCAAAAGCAAAGTTTATGCTCTGTGTTTGTAAAAAAAATGTGAAAACGGATTGGCTTTAGCTGAGAATATCTCTGTTGGTCAGTGTATAATTATATTGCCACTCATACTTGTACTGGTACTCAAAAAAAGAAAGAAACAAGTTTGTTTCTTATAGGCTACACCCATCTTGATTGCGGAGCCATTTTAAACCAGCATGATTCTTTTTGATGAACTGTGAAAAAATTGCCTTTTTGCTAGAGACAAAAAATGTTTTCGGTGATAGAAATTTCATATTTTAAGATAATTGGTGATCCGAAAATTTGGTGTGATGAGGCATTTCTGGGGGAAAATGCTTTAAAATAGATAAATAATAATAGTGCATTTCATGTTTAGGGTTTTGAGCTACCTACTGAAAACAAATTTTAAGTCCTAACAATAAATAATGAGTTATTATATATTACTCATTGTTATTTCCATACCCATTGTCCCAGGATCCACATCATAACTCATACAGAAAATAAACCAATCAAATAAACAAACCCTCTATCCTAACCAAACTGAGATACACATGAGTAAGAGGAACAAGTTGAAAAGAAGAAAAGTAAGGCAAGCAATAATAACAAAGTGCTACAAACACCATACTACCAATCTTTGTTCAAATTGTGGAACACTTTGTGCAGATTGAGTTCCCGACCCCTCATTTCAATTTTGCATGAGCACGGGACACCACTTGGGCAATCTCGCACTATATTATTTTCAACACTGATGGGAGAGGATGGGGAAGGGGAAAGAAAGTTATAGTTATAATGCTGTTCAAGCCTATTATTCCTTCTAGCTGCCCAATATTAACAGGTGTTCCAAGGATTATGAATAGTGATGGACGATCTTGATCGGCAGATCGGAAATCTGCCCGATTTTGGTCGGAAGCGGCTTTGAATCGGGATCAGGAGAAAAGTCATCAGCTACGATCTAACTCACCGATTCTCCCAAAACTGACAATAAAAAAAGCCCAAAGTCAGAAATACAACAGATTTTTAAGCTTACCATTTATATTTTCTATGGACTATACATTATGTCATTATAAATGCGCTGCAATCATTTACCGGCAAGAATGCCTGTGTGTACATGTGATCATTTCTATGACTTTTGCGTATTTACGCAATTTACTTCTGAAACGGGAGGTGTTCCTGGGTGAAGATCCTCCAAAAACATGAAAATCACAACATCTACGACGGAAAATGAGAATGCGTACAAGTAGTCATTGCACCATTGTATGGCTGAAAAGAAGACTCCTGTGTGTTCCTCATACGTAATATCAGTATAGGTTCTTAATTAAATTATACGTTTATCTTTTCTTTGTCTCTTCCTCTATTTTTTTTTGAAACACAAATGAGTACAAGGTTTAGTATTAGTTTTGCGACGAGAAAAGTGAAGTTGAGTTCGTGGCTTACACAGTACGACAACG
>JAMKCH010074513.1:0-75264 GCA_023653785.1 Ophioderma brevispina | reverse complement strand
TTCAGAGTAGCAAACATGGTTTTGTTGTTAGCATTTTCTAATTGTTCTCTGTAATAAACCTCCTTAGCATGATGAATGAGTTTACCAGTCACTGCTGATTGTACAGTGTATGCATCCACATCGACACTATTTCTAGTTTTTACCCATTTTCTCTCTAAACGTCTACGTTCACGTCTGGCATCATCAATATCTTTATTAAACCAAGGTGATCGTGGTCTAATAATGCAGGAACGCTGTTGAGGAGGTGCATGGGAATCGAGTACACTAATTAAAGACTCCTCAAATTTACCAAGCACCTCATTAACTGAGCCCTCACGAAGGTCAAGACTGCCAATCATGGATGAAATGTCACTTGAGAAAGAGTCCTTGTCAATATTCTTTATATTTCTGATGGTGCACATAGTTCTCAGAGTGGTGATTTCTGGCTGCTAATCGTACAATTAATCAAACGATGATCAGAGCCTAGTCCAGGCAAGAGGTCCCATCCAGCAACTAATCCATCTTCAAGACGAGATATGATCAGGTCCAGAGTGTGACCATCTTTATGGGTAGGGCCATAGATATGCTGATGAAAACCATTAGCAGCCAGAATCTCCAAAAAATGAATAGACTCCGGTTTAGCGGGAGGTCAACATACACGTTGAAATCACCCAGCAGTATCGTTTTAGCGGGAACAAGAGCAATCTCATTAAGGAAAGTGTCAAACTCATTTAAGAATTGACTTATTTTGAGACGATTTTCCCTGGAAGGTGGTGGACGATACACAGGGATGAGTCTAACACTAGTTTTGTTTATTACCACACAAGCATGCTCAAAAGAAGGTGTATTAATGCCTTGATTTGGTGTATTGATTTCTATAGTCAAATCAAATATCTTGGCCATCAATGGTTACTAGTCATCTATGGACAGTCGGTACAGACACTGCGTATTAAATTTAAAACAATAGCTATTCTATAATTACAAACACGTCTCATTTTTGAACAATATCTATTGAGCATGCGCGGAAACGATACGCAATGATTTCTTTCACTTCTCTTATTGAAGATATTGACGAATGCACAGCTGGAACTGATGATTGCAGTGACAATGCCGACTGCGCTGATACCGTTGGATCTTTTACATGTACCTGTAAAACGGGATACTCTGGCGACGGTGTCACTTGCACGAGTGAGTAATATAACCACGACGTATAAGATTTAAGACATCTTTTCTATTAGAAACTTGTATTATAGCAACATAAACAGTGCAATAGATTAAAAACCACTATTTTATTCCGAATTGTTCCGAATTTCAATCATCTCTCTTATTGAAATTCGGCTATCCTATCAACTAACCTAATTCCATTGATTTCTATAGTCAAATCAAATATCTTGGCCATCAATGGTTACTAGTCATTTTTTTTTTTTTTTTTTTTTTGCACAGCTGGAACTGATGATTGCAGTGACAATGCCGACTGCGCTGATACCGTTGGATCTTTTACATGTACCTGTAAAACGGGATACTCTGGCGACGGTGTCACTTGCACGAGTGAGTAATATAACCACGACGTATAAGATTTAAGACATCTTTTCTATTAGAAACTTGTATTATAGCAACATAAACAGTGCAATAGATTAAAAACCACTATTCTATTCCGAATTGTTCCGAATTTCATTCATTTCTCTTATTGAAATTTGGCTATGCAACCAGCTAACCTAATTTTATTGATTTCTATTGTCAAATATCTGACATGGAGCTATATCCTTTTCTCCATCGTGAGGACAGCCATTCTCCTCACTCCTGAAGCCCGTCAATCATTCTTCACCTTAGCAACAAAAGTTCATTGGATAATTCCACTTTTTGGATAGGGAGAGATCCCACTCAGAGAGGGGATAATAGAAAAATACTAGTTTACAATATGGTCCTCATAAGTGAGATGGGATTTAGGAACCCGGGTCCTCATGAGTGAGATAGGATTAAGGCTTGAAATGCTAATATAAAATTTTAGAATGAAATTAAGGACATTTGGTGAGTTTCCTATAGAGGGTCCTCATAAGTGAGATGGGATTTAGGAACCCGGGTCCTCATGAGTGAGATAGGATTAAGGCTTGAAATGCTAATACAAAATTGTACAATGAAATTAAAGACATTTGGTGAGTTTACTCTAGAGGGTCCCCATAAGTGAGATGGGATTTAGGAACCAGGGTCCTCATAGATTCCAAAATGTGAAATTTATACGAAAATATCGAACGTTTTCTACACCCGACTGCTCCATAAATTTCACACTTCTCACTTAGAAAACTCTACAGCGAGCCGTGAATTACTTGTACTCGGTACGCGCTCATAGACTTGATAGACTTGATCCAAATCTTGGACATGGCACGATCAGTTTGTACAGATACCATATAGTTTCATTGTCTTTTGGGGTTTTGTGGGCAGATTTTTCCAAAGGTTAGCATATATATTCTTGAAACGAATGAAAAGAAGTTCGAAAAAATCTAGAAAAAAATAAGTAGGAAGTCTCAGGGGGTGCGTGACGTATTTTTAAGGAGGGGCAACAGCACAATCGAATCAAACTTTGAAATGACTCGTTTTTAGGCCAAAATGAGTTCTGATTTTCAAGGTCACGCTGCAGCTTTTCATGAATATTGGAAATTCAATCTGGGTCACTTATAGCCCAGGTTCTCGGGCAAAGCGTTAAGGCTTGAAACGCAGATATATATAATTGTAAAATGAAATTTAGGACATTTGGTAGGTTTACTACTATAGAGGGTCCTCATAGGTGAGATGGGATAAAGGAACCCGGGTCCTCATGAGTGAGATAGGATTAAGGCTTGAAATGCTAATATCAAATTGTAGAATGAAATTAAGGACATTTGATGAGTTTAGTACGAGGGTCCCTCATAAGTGAGATGGGATTTAGGAACCAGGGCCCTCATAAGTGAGATAGGCTTGAAACACATAGATATAATTGTAGAATAAAATTTAGGACATTTGGTAGGTTTACTATGGAGGGTCCTCATAAGTGAGATGGGATTTTCGGAACCAGGGTCGTCATAAATTTAGATAGGATTAAGGCTTGGAACATTGAGATATAATTGTAGAATAAAATTTAGGACATTTGGTAGGTTTACTATAGAGGGTCCTCATAAGTGAGATGGGATACAGAAACCCGGGTCCTCATGAGTGTGATTGGATTAAGGCTTGAAATGCTAATACACAATTGTAGAATGAAATTAAGGACATTTGGTGAGTTTCCTATAGAGGGTCCTCATAGGTGAGGTGGGATTTCGGAACCCGGGTCCTCATGAGTGAGATAAGCGTAATGCTTGAAATGCTAATACAAAATTGTAGAATGAAATTAAGGACATTTGGTGAGTTTACTATTGAGGGTCCTCATAAGTGAGATAGGATTTAGGAACCCGGTCCTCATGAGTGAGATAGGATTAAGGTTTAAAATGATAATACAAAATTATAGAATGAAATTAAGGACATTTGGTGAGTTTACTATAGAGGGTCCTCATAAGTGAGATGGGATTTAGGAACAACCAGGGTCCTCATGAGTGAGATAGGATTAAGGCTTGGAACATTGAGATATAATTGTAGAATAAAATTTAGGACATTTGGTAGGTTTACTATGAATGGTCCTCATAAGTGAGATGGGATTTAGGAACCCGGGTCCTCATCAGTGCGATAGGATTAAGGTTTAAAATGATAATACAAAATTATAGAATGAAATTAAGGACATTTGGTGAGTTTACTATAGAGGGTCCTCATAAGTGAGATGGGATTTAGGAACCCGGGCCTCATGAGTGAGATAGGATTAAGGCTTGAAATGCTAATATCAAATTGTAGAATGAAATTAAGGACATTTGGTGAGTTTACTATTGAGGGTCCTCATAAGTGAGATGGGATTTAGGAACCAGGGTCCTCATAAGTGAGATAGGATTAAGGCTTGAAACACATAGATATAATTGTAGAATAAAATTTAGGACATTTGGTAGGTTTACTATGGAGGGTCCTCATAAGTGAGATGGGATTTAGGAACCAGGGTCCTCATAGGTTAGATATAACTGTAGAATGAAATTTAGTATATTTGGTAGGTTTACTATAGAGGGTCCTCATAAGTGAGATGGGATATAGGAACCCGGGTCCTCATAAGTGAGATGGGATTTAGGAACCAGGGTCCTCATAAGTGAGATAGGATTAAGGCTTGAAACACATAGATATAATTGTAGAATAAAATTTAGGACATTTGGTAGGTTTACTATGGAGGGTCCTCATAAGTGAGATGGGATTTAGGAACCAGGGTCCTCATAGGTTAGATATAACTGTAGAATGAAATTTAGTATATTTGGTAGGTTTACTATGGAGGGTCATCATAAGTCAGATGGGATTTAGGAACCAGGGTCTTCATGATTGAGATAGGATTAAGGCTTGGAACATTGAGATATAACTACAGAATGAAATTTAGTACATTTGGTAGGTTTACTATAGAGGGTCCTCATAAGTAAGATGAGATTTAGGAACCGGGTCCTCATGAGTGCGATAGGATTAAGGCTTGAAACGCAGAGATATAATTGTAGAATGAAATTAAGGACATTTGGTAGGTTTACTATGGAGGGTTCTCATAAGTGAGATGGGATTTAGGAACCCGATGTGAAAGCAGATATAGTCCGGCGGGAGCCATAGTCCGGGGCTCCATAGACAATAACGGAATAAAGCGTGAAGCTAATGTTGCGTGAAGAGTCAACTGAATCGATTGCCCTATTGTTCACCATTGTTCCCGGACTATGATCGACAGAACTATAATTTTCACCGGTTGTACGAAGAACGGAAAACATTGTCCGGCCGCCGTACTCGTAGTCCGGGAACAATGGTGAACAATAGGGCAATCGATTCAGTTAACTCTTTACGCAACATTAGTTTCACGCTTTATTCCATTATCGTCTATGGAGCCCCGGACTATGGCTCCTACCGGACTATATCTGCTTTCACACCGGGGTCTCATGAGTGAGATAGGATTAAGGCTTGAAATGCTATTATAAAATTGTAGAATGAAATTAAGGACATTTGGTGAGTTTACTCTAGAGGGTCCCCATAAGTGAGATGGGATACAGGAACCAGGGTCCTCATGAGTGAGATAGGATTATTAAGGCTTGCAACACTGAGATATAATTGTAGAATGAAATTTAGGACATTTAGTAGGTTTACTATGGAGGGTCCTCATAAGTGAGATGGGATTAAGGATTACAATGCTAATACAAAATTGTAGAATGAAACTAAGGACATTTGATGAGTTACCAAAAGGGTCCTCATAAGTGAGATGGGATTTAGGAACCCGGGTCCTCATGAGTGAGATAGGAGTAAGGCTTAAAATGCTAATACAAAATAGTAGAATGAGATTAAGGACATTTGGTGAGTTTACTCTAGAGGGTCCTCATAAGTGAGATGGGATTTAGGAACCCGGTCCTCATGAGTGAGATAGGATTAAGGCTTAAAATGCTAATACAAAATTGTAGAATGAGATTAAGGACATTTGGTGAGTTTACTCTAGAGGGTTCCCATAAGTGAGATGGGATAGGAACCAGGGTCCTCATGAGTGAGATAGGGTTAAGGCTTGGAACGCAGAGATATAATCGTAGAATGAAATTTAGGACATTTGGTAGGTTTACTATAGAGGGTCCTCATAAGTGAGATGGGATTTAGGAACCCGGGTCCTCATGAGTGAGATAGGATTTCATTACTAGCCTAAGCATTGTTTTACATGAAAATAATTCAAAACCAATTAAAAGTCGGTCAAAAAAATCACGGGTTAAATAGAACTCCATTGCACCCACCCCTTGGATTGTTTGTTACACTCTAAGGCAGGTTTATTACTCTCACCAATAGAACACACTGATCAAAACTAGCATCTGGAGATAGACTTTTATGCAGACTTAAAAATAAGTTACGTCTTTGTGTCACTGACCCCCTAGTTCTCTATATTAAATAAATCATGTAGAGTGTCATTGTGTTCGACTATGCATATGAGGTGCTATATGTCAACTTTCCATAGTAACCCAATAGGTACAAGGTCACCCAGAGGTCAATATGTCTAGAAATGGCAGAGTTCTGTTGAAAGATAGTGCAAATAAACATATAAAGTTTTAAGTAAGTTTTGTTGGTGTTTTTTCATTTAATTATCAATTGTCCATTCCACAAAGCTTGGTAAAGTCAATGTGAAGCTGCAACATTTCAAAATTTTGAACCATGAAAGTTCAAAATGGAACTTGAAATCCTTGACAAATCAGATGCAGATCGTAGTGGTCATGCATTATTCATCAAGGAGGACAAGGGGGAGGGTACTAAGATTTCAGTATATGCCCGTAATCCCCGTATAGATGTATACCCACCTTTACATTAAATACCCCTGCCCTAGTTGTTTTAAGGAACTTCAGGCATCTGTATTGTGTCGTCAAAAAAAAAAAAAAAAAAAGAGAGAGGCCTGATATTCATGAAATTTGATAAATGAATACACCATTTCACAGTACATTAAATTGTAGGTATACACGTATGAAAAGCAAGGACAAATCAGCCCCTATACAACATTAGTCGTTACTTAGTGTATTTGTAACAAGACAAAATTAAAACATGATTTTAAGGAAGTCGAACAGAAATAAAATTCATATTTGGGCACGCACACTCGTAGGTTAAATAGGCTCCAACTATCCATAGTTCATTCCCCCATTGTGCTTGTCTGGGTCTGATGGGGGAGTGGTTGGAAACATCAAAAATGTTCAATCGGGGGCCACTTGTATTCAAATGTGGATATGATGTGTGAACAAGAAAACGCGTAAAAGGGCCCCTTTTTTCAACAGACGATGTACGCGCGTACATTGTTTAGGGTGTCAAAAACAGGAAAATATGGAAAAAAGGGTAAGTTTTTCTTAACCCTGAAAATGTGATGTACGTGTTTAGGGTATCTCATTAAGCAGGGATCAAAATCATCAAAAATATTGTAATCGGAACTTCGGAAGTAAAGCAAAGCAATAAAATAAAGGGTATATTAACGACACAATGCATTGCTTACTTGTTTAGGGTACCACAAACACATAAAAATACTTATTTAGGGTATGTTTTAGCTTGTTTTTTAGTCAGTGAAAATGTGTTTAGTGTGCATTTTGAAAGTCCATGTTCAAGTATCATATCCACCTTCGAATACAAGTGCCCCCCCCCCCCGGGCAATGGGGCCATATCTTTTTATTCCTTGGCCCAAAAGAGCATGGGGGATTTTGTCATAGCAAAATCTGTCAGTGTCCATCAGTCTGTATCTACCTGTAACCATCAGACCCCTAACACAATGTGGATGACACTTGCACCATAGGACCTTAGTATCTACTGCTACTTGCACTGTGACTGACAGGTCTTTATGCCAAAGGTCATACTTTACGTATTTCAGAATCTCCCCTTATTTCCCAGAAAACGTGCAACCTCTCTCTTACTCTCGCTTACCAATTTTTCCGCTCTTATTCCCCAGGAATACTCTCTTAAAGGGGGATGACCTTATTTAAATATATGCAGTTTTCATCTTGATAGGATGGCCTTCATCCCCAAACCCCATCTGTAGAGTTTCAAGCCGACATTTCAATCCGTTTTGAAATCCGAAAAACATAATTTTGTAAGCCCCATAGAGCACTGTGTAAAACTAATATTGGTTTACCAAAATGGGGCACATTTTTGCTCATAACTTCCAAGCCAAACATCCAATAGCCCTAAGATTTCACGGAGTAAATGAGAAAAATTCTAGTATTCTTCTGATACCAAAATTTTTACCACTTCCTGTAAAATCTGGGTTTCTGGGGATGAGGCTATTAGCGATTGGACCTTTGACATTCTCACTGGTTTTCAAATAAGGTTACTGCTTATAACTCAAAAAGGTGAACTTCTACCAAATCCAAATTTGGTTCCTAAATCCAATCTTACTTATGCGGACCCTCTGTAGTAAACTCACCAAATGTCCTTAATTTCATTCTACAAGTTTGTATTAGCATTTTATGCCTTAATCCTATCTCACTCATGAGGACCAGGGTTCCTAAATCCCATCTCACTTATGGGGACCCTCTAGAGTAAACTCACCAAATGTCCTTAATTTCATTCTACAATTTTATATTAGCATTTCAAGCCTTAATGCTATCTCACTCATGAGGACCCGGGTTCCTTAATCCCATCTCACTTATGAGGACCCTCTAGAGAAAACTCACCAAATGTCCTTAATTTCATTTTACAATTTTTATAATAGCATTTCAAGCCTTAATCCTATCTCACTCATGAGGACCCGGGTTCCTAAATCCCATCTCACTTATGGGGACCCTCTATAGTAAACCTAACAAATGTCCTAAATTTCATTCTACAATTATATTGTCTACAACTGTCTAATTGACGCCTATCACCACCTGATGTCAGGTGCTGAGAAGTCGAAAAATGTTGGCATTCTTGTACTAACCGACTTCTCAAAGGCTTTTGACCTGATTAACCATAAAATCATTGTCACAAAGCTTCTTAAGCTTGGTGTACCCCCTTGACTTGTACAGTGGGTGGTTGACTTTCTGTCTGGGAGAAGACAAAGGGTTAAGTACAAAAATGTCTATTCTGCCTGGGTGGAATTAGTTGGTGGTGTACCTCAGGGCACTATCATAGGTCCTATCGCCTTTTTAGCTATGATCAATGACGCTCTCACCATTTTTGACAACAATAATATAAAGGTGTGGAAATGTGTCGATGATCTCACGATTTGTGAAAATAGAACTAGGGGTGATGCCACCGAGGTACACGTGTGTTTGGACGCACTTTATGAATGGTCTGTCACGAATAAGCTTTATAACTGAATCCCATCAAATGTCAAGCCATTGTGCATACCTTTTGGTAGAGATGACCCCCCTGGGGTTGATCTGCATATCTCTAATCACAACTTGGCAGGGTTGTTCAGAAAGTTAAGGTCTTAGGTGTAACCATTCAAAATGACTTGCAATGGCACGGTCAGGTTGAGAATATGTATTCCAAAGCTAATGGGAAAAGTTTATTTTACAAAACTGAAAGAGGCGGCATTTAAATCACATGAACTGTTATCTGTGTACAGGGCCTCACAAGACCGGTTTTTGGAGTACGCAGCCCCTCTATGCATGCCGGTCTCACCCAGATCATGGAAACGGCGTGGAAGGATTCCAGCGGCGTGTCTGTAAGATTGTCTTAGGCAGAGAGTACAGATCTTACAGAGAAATTTGTGCAAACAATTTACCACTAAGACACAAGCATCTGGAAGGTTTTCCACCTGGTTCCCTGCCTCCGATTATAGGTCGTCAATTGTCCTTCGCAATCCCCCTAAAGTCAAACGATAAATTGCAAAACAAAGATTATAGACCAGTCCAATGCCTTCATGGCTGACCTTCTTAACACATAAAGTAATTTTTCCAAGCACAGTGCCTTTTCGAAGGAGACCTCCTCTTGCCATATTTAGGTGTGTTCATGTTCGTTGTAATCGTAATAAGGTTACGATGAATTGATTTTTGCTGTGGCAATGTTGGGTGTAGCATGTATGGTGTGCACGTGTGTGATGGGTGTGTGCGTTGTTTTCACCTACAACCGAGGACACACACCTTACTTTTGCACTGTGATAAAACGCGGACAAAAAAATCGTTCCAACCGGACGTCTCGTTTGTAACGATTTTAAATAATCTAAGTATTGCAATTTATTCCGTATTTTGCTTTATAGGGAATAAACTGCAATATAATATTGCAGTTTATTGCAGTGATCTACTTGCCCCAGTGATTAGGGTTAGGGCGAAAGTCGAGTGATCTATTCGCCCAGTGACTTAGGGTTAGGGCGAAAGTCGAGTGATCTACTCACCCCAGTGACTTAGGGTTAGGGCGAAAGCCGAGTGATCTACTTGCCCCAGTGATTAGGGTTAGGGTTAGTGTTTAGGGTTAGGGTTATAGTTAGAGTTAGGGGGTAATTAACTCTAACACTAACAATAACCCTAACCCTAAGTCACTGGGGCGAGTAGATCACTCGACTTTCGCCCTAACCCTAAGTCACTGGGGCGAGTAGATCACTCGACTTTCGCCCTAACCCTAAGTCACTGGGGCGAGTAGATCACTCGACTTTCGCCCTAACCCTAAGTCACTGGGCGAGTAGATCACTCGACTTTCGCCCTATTAAACTATAAGTCATAAAACAGTTAGCTAAGCGGCTTTACAGGCCTGCGGCGCAATCTAGTTGGCTAAGCGATCTTTATAGGCCTGCGGCGCAAATCTATTGGTAAACGAACGTACTAAGCGATCTTTATAGGCCTGCGGCGCAATCTAGTTGGCTAAGCGTTCTTTATAGGCCTGCGGCGCCAATCTAGTTGGCTAAGCGTTCTTTATAGGCCTGCGGCGCAATCTAGTTGGCTAAGCGATCTTTATAGGCCTGCGGAGCAACATTGTTAAAACTTTGTACCCCATAATTTACTCCTTCTTCAGCCCTGAACCTCTTTTAAGGGCGCTCGGTCTGCGACGCAACCGAGTTCTATATATAAAAAAAATATTAGATTAGTAAAATTTATTGGCCTGCGGCTCTAGACAGTTATCTGGCGGTCTATATGAGTAGGGGTGTGTGTGTGTGTGTGTGTGTGTGTGTGTGTGTGTGTGTGTGTGTGTGTGTGATTGTTGTGTGTGACCGTGTGTGTGTGACCGTGTGTGTGTGTGCATGTGTTTGGCTGTGTGTTTTTGTGAGTGCAGGTGTGTTAGAATTATGATATCGTGTGTTTGCTTGTGTGAGAGTGGTGACTATTTGCTGTGAATGTTATGGTAGTCTTTGTGGTTGTGTGTGTGTGAGTGTGTTGTGTGTTTGGGTGTGTTCTGGGGTGTGTTTGTCTCCCTAGTTGTGGTTGTATGTGATCATTTTAAAGTGTGTCCTGTTTTGTTATACTATTGTATATTATTGAAATTAATATGGAATCACACCACTAAATAACTCCCCATAGACTGTTGTACAAAAATGAACCTCTCACCAACGTCCGATTTCGCGCTATAAAGCGAATGGTTTCCTTCAAACTGAATTTTTTTTTGAAGATTCACACACCTCTTCACCAAAAATGAAATTCATATGATAAAGGCTGATTTTGTTTAGCACAGAGCTCGAAGATTGTGCATGTTTTCAAAACGTTCAACGCCTAGTTTGAGTGTTCCAAGAACTAAAATTGTACAGTTTTCCCCAAATCCTCAGAAATTAAACAAAAATGGCACAGACAGAATATTTACCGACACAAATGGTTTGTTACTAGTCCACACATTATGATTAATTTCAAATTTCATTTAAGACACAACCTCAACATTTTTGTGACTCTTCATTTAGGAAGGGCTCTATTCCGGACACCAACACTGTCTCGGCAACTGACGTCGTCTGCTACACCTAGTTTATTTTTGTGTGTTATTCCGGGACTGGAAAATTCTGAAGACCATATTTTTACATACTATAAATGTTATTCTCTCAGTACGAGCCATTGTAGCCAATAATACTAAGACCAAATGAGTAAAAACGATCTGCAGCAATGTTTATTATTTTTTGCTATCTGCTGAAGATAGCACATTTTGTGAAAGAAAAGATCTGGTTCAGACAGATGGCAGAGGAAGCACTACAAAAGACCTGATACTATCAAAATGGCATTTAAAAGCACCAATTTACATGAAACGGGTGTTTTAAAAAGATATCCACCCAATTCACATGCATTGGGCGGATTCCAGCAGAAGAGAGAGACCTGAAAAGCACCTAATTCAGTTAAATTGGGTGTATTTCACCCAAAGTGGCCTAAAAAGCACCCAATTATGCAATTTTAGTATTTTTTGGTGAATATTAACACATTCCTGTACAACTTCTGTGATTAACTCAAGTAAAATTCTAATCAATCACATCACATAATGGATAGAAGTGTGTGCTGCCATAAGGTACAGGCAACAGTGCACATGTTTGAAACTGCCTTGAAAGGTTGATCGGTAGGTATATTAATCAGAAGTGCTAATTATTGATTTTTTATCATGCAGGACTAAAAAAATGAATCCATGAAACTGGGCGCAGGCATTCCATTTCTTTACACTTGGATCATTCTAAATTCATGAAAGATACACCACGATCCTTTTTAGTGAGCAAATGCTCGGGATTCACGCACATGTCCCATATCATGCATACAGCAAATGCGTGATACATCTTCTGAGATTAGAGGGCGCGTTCTTGTGGAAAAAACCTTGTAAGCTCTTGTACATGTTGAAATATGCAGCTTGATGCACCCCAACAGTGTGGATTACCCCCCCCCCCCCATGTTTCTGAACTGTGCCTAGTAGTATTTTTGAAAAAACATGTAGGGCTACATGCTATGACGTACTAGATTGAATGTGAGCATTTTGAAACAAATAGAGTACACATTGTACACATTACGAGAGTGCAAGGCTGCAAATTTTGAATCACTGTGATGTAAACGTACGGGTGCGAGTAGTGATCCTGTCATGAGTAAACCCTGTGATCAAGCCTAGGATAGGCACTGTTTCGATCTCAATATTGGCACCTAAAACACGATTATCTACTTGCAAAACCTCGTAAACTGACTGAAATTGATCTCTAGAGTATAGATTGATGCTTATACACATTGCAGACAACATGCAATTTTATCGTGACCTGACTTAAACAAGGCTTGCGCCATATCCATTTATATGTTAATGCATGAATCTTAGGAATCAACCAAAATAACTCCCCATAGACTTGGACACAATGACCTCTCACCAAACGTCGATTGCTCGGCCTATAAGCGACTGGTTACTCAAAACTGATTTTTTTTTTTGGGAAGATTAGCACCATACCTCTTCAACAAAAATGGAAAAGTAATATGATGAAGGCTGATTTTTTTAGCTACAGAGCCATCGGAAATGTTGTAGGTTTCCCAAAAAATGCAACAAGTTGAGTGGTGCTAGAAACTAAAATTGATACAGTTTCCCAAATCCCTCCAGAACATTAAAACAAAATGAAAAGACAAAATTTACACAAATGGTTTGTTACTAGGCCACACTTATGATATTTTCAAATTCATCAACATTTTTGTGACTCTTCATTTAGGCAAGGGAATATCCGCGACGCAAACACTGTCTCGGCACTGACGTCGTCAGCTGCTACACGTAGGTTATTAAGTGGGTGTGATTCCTGAAGGGGGACTGAAAAAATTTCTGAAGGAAACATATTTTCACAATTATTGAAAGAAATATGGCACATTTGAAGAGCGCCCCCAATTTTCAAAATTTGATATTTTTGCACAGGTACGTGTAATTGTCTAGGCAACTATACCTGGAACGAGAATGACGCAAAAATGCGTATTTATCAAAATAAGCGATTTGTTAATTAGAATTGGGATCCCAGATTGGACGCCTTACAAGAGCCATCAAGCTCTATATCAGCAGTTAGATTGGGAATTTATTCACATTAGCAGAGCTCGCTATATTTAGGCTTGGAGTGGATGAGGAAATTGAGATTAAGTATCTGCGAAGGGACACAAACACGTGACCAGTGTGGCTTTCAAACTCCGGATTTTAACGGCTCTAATGATCACCGTCCTGCGCTTTTCCACTAGACCACGCGTTCTCTCCATAATATAACGTGCTCTCTTATAAATTTAATTAAAAGTTTAAGTAAAACTGTTCACTTGATCTTTAGAATATGATAATTATATTTGGCTTATATTGGAAGAAGAAAAAACACGGTCCCATGCAATCATTTCGTACCTTTGAAGACACTATTTATGCCATTTGGATAAAAAGATCGTCGGCTTCATCACATACTGAGCTATCTCACGAAATACTTGGTTTCGAGAAAATCGCAATGGAAAATCGTCCCTTTTTTCGTATACCTCGAAACATACCGATTGCATCATTAACTACCAGGCAAAAGCATATCATCAAGAAACACTCTAGTTTTTTATTCATGACAAATAAAGCTGGGTTATCTAGCCAACACTGTTTGAGATGACGGTAAACTTATAGATCAGTAAGTGACGAAGATTGTTTTTTTCCAAACGATGTGTTGAGATAGAACACAGATAAGACCAGTATGTAGAGTATCATCACGATTATAAAAAGCGCATTGTCGATCAGTCACACATAGTGATCTATTCAGATAGCGCTGTATGTGACGCAGATTTGATACAGATCGTTAATTTTGATAACGTATAAGTATGTATCATATCGATTTCGATTTCTTAGATAGACCACCTATAGCTCGGTATGTACGTATTCATCGCCGTTTAAAGTCGCATGTACGTTATTTTTACATAATAGGCCTATTTATTAAAAATAACCTATTGTTTTCATTTTAAAAAATTAAATTTGAATTAAATGCACATAGATAAATTTGCTAATTAATATTTCTTAATTAGGGTAGAGTCCAAGTCGAAACTCTGTTATGAACAGTTCAACGTCATATTACCATACCGCATTTTCTCAAAAATGTCCAAAAATATGAGATAGAACAGTATGTTATGTTGCCGACGATATCGTTAGGCTAGCACCCTGGTGGGACTCCCACTTTTGAGGTGCCGCGTGTTTGGGCTGTTCAGACCCCCATTTTAAGCACGGTTGTCACCCAAAGACCCCTTAAGTGGCATTTTTTTTAATACCATGCAGGGCTGAAAGATGGGGGTCGCCAATTTTCACAATTTCAAAATTTTTTATTTTTTTTATATTTTTCTTTTTTTTGACACAAAGTAAAAATAAATCAGACCCCCCTCTTAATGGTGAAATGGATCCCCCCCCCCCTTAAAATAAACAAAAAATTAAAAAACTGAAAAAAATGAACAATTGGCAAATTGAAGGAAACGCTTAACTCAATAATTAAATACAATTTACATTATTGATCATCTTTTTTGTTAAGCATGTAAATGTTTAGCTCGCACAGTTTATGTGCCCGCATGTTTCTAGAAGTGTAATTTTTTTCTAAGCTGAAAATCGTGATTTTCACCAATTAGCAAATTAAGCAAAAATGTCATATGTACACAGTTTTTAAGCAGCCATTCCTTTAAAACTCAAATTCATTTTGGCTAAGTCCTTATGCCTGAGCATGGCTATGCCTTGGCTAAGCATAGACATGTTCAGATGTGTGGAGGTACCTTCCATTTTTTAAGAGGGGGTCTTACAATTTGCATTTTGAGATAATTCCATATATGCACTTAACAGCCAATGCAAGGGCACAAACACATTTGAAGTATGTTAATATTTTTATTCCATTGATTGGAAACAAATCATCTTCAGGGATGATTATAGATGGTTTAACATAATTCCTCGTTCATCAGGTGCACCGATTTGGGTCACTGTTGAGGTGATTTTAGTTTTGGAAGCTATCCTTTACCTCTCGTGTACCTGGCCATATTTTTTCTATACAACACACTCGGATTTTCATTTTGAAACTCTTCCAAGATTTGGTACCAAGGAATAGCTTATAGTTTCTTCTCTCCATTGGTATAATAATACAACCACTTCCGTATGACAATATTAATGACTCATAATCCAGGAAAGTGTGAAAACACTGGATATGGTGGAAAATATTGATTTCTTGCGCTAAAAAAATTATCATGGCCCTAAAACACTAGTCATTTTCCATCATTTCGATCCACAAAACACATGAAGTTTCCTGATGTTCTGAACTTTTGGTGAAAA
The DNA here is from genome assembly GCA_023653785.1 of Ophioderma brevispina. Lineage (NCBI taxonomy): Eukaryota > Metazoa > Echinodermata > Ophiuroidea > Amphilepidida > Ophiodermatidae > Ophioderma > Ophioderma brevispina. The sequence continues at coordinate 59,577 of JAMKCH010074513.1, read as the reverse complement.
TAGATTTTTTTTCCTATTCTACATGTTGTGTATGTGTGTGTGTGGAAATTGACAGTTTTGATACATGCGATTTGTGACCGTCATTCGACGGAATAATAGGCTTGTCTGTTACATGTCTGATACTGGATGTGTCGGTACCTCTCGGGGGGGGGGCACCTATCCATCACTTCAGGATAGCCCTCTGCTCTACCCATATAAAATATGAGGGCATATAAATCCATTAAAAATCCTCAAATGGGTAATCCTACGGTTTCATAGATATAGTCACCGATGGAGGTGCAGAAGTCATATTTTAATTCCATTAAAAATCCAAATGGGTAAAACGGTTTCGGAGATATAGTAACCATAAGTGCAGAAAGTCATCTTTTTCACCTTTTGGTAAAATATAAAAAGGGCCAAAAAAGAGTCATTTTAATTTGCACAGGTCGAATGACTTCTGATGCATTGCTATGTAATTGGCAACTCTTGTTCCAAAAACATTACCAAGTTTGCATCGAGAATTACCTCGATTGTTCTCAAGTTAGGCATATGGCTTGAATGGTCAAGTATGGCCATTATCTCTAACTACGCAGGCATTTACCCACAAACGTATGGGAAAGAACATTGATTACAAATTTTGATTACATAGTGTTCGCCGTTGGGATAGTGACCAAAATGTGTGCTAATTGTCCTATAGGACAGTGTCTTAATTAATGTGGTCGCCCACATTTTGAGATCATTGTGTTCATACATCAAAAGGAAACATTTCCTGTCCCTTAAATTCACTGCTGTATGAGAAATATAGAATTTTTTTCTTCTGATAACCAAAATTTTATTTTGATCGAGTAAAGTGGGGAGGACGAGTTGTCTATCAGTTCACCCACCAAAACAATAACTATAAAGTTTCCCCTCCATTAAATATGGATTTATTACATTTTTATATTGGGTAAAACATAATATCTGAACATTATACAGGCACTGAATTACTACGGGGGAAATGTATTATTCAAATCAAACTGGAAAAATGAGTTTAAGCAAAGGATAACATTAGGAGGTTTGAATGTTAAATTTAAGGGTGCTACATTTTCGCACCTACTTTAGGTCCGTACGGGATGATATTATAGGATACGATGACACAAGCCCCTATGACCTGTGCTTCCCTGGGCCTGCCATTAGGTGGGAGGGTATAAAAGGTCCAATAGCACAAAAGTAAACCTTGTGCATATCTCTATTCTAGAGGAACTGCTGCAGCCAACTGGGCGCATATTATAGGTGTGTAAAGACGCGTACTACCCATGCCATTTAGGCCCCGAGGAATTCTTCCCCTAAACTAAGTTGTTCAAATTGTGGTGGAATCAATCTTTTCTGATGTTACGTGGAGCAAGACTCCTTGATTGAGATTCATCTTTTTTTCTGCAAATTACTCTAAAAATCAATTTTTATAATTCAAAATCACTTACAACTGGCCGATTGACATTATACCCCTATCCTACAACCATCTTAGCACTGGTACCTAAAATGTACTGTGCAATGCGATTACACTATCACATGACACACCAAACAACCCCCTTTTAGGATATAGGCCTAAAACCAAGAAAGGCATTAAGGTTAACAACCTTCCATTTTTCTGCCCATTGTCGCCTATGTACCTAACATTCCACACCCTTTCAAAACCATACAGCACCGAGGCTGTGTCATCAAGCTAACACAGCTATAGATGGGTCATCTGGAGCAATTTAATTGGGTCATGCAGTGATAGAGCTTCTATAACTGTTAATGAACAATTTAGCAAGTGGTGGCACCAGGGAGGGGTCCCTACTACAGGGGCCAAAATGCTTGCATTGGATAATTGTTGAAAATGTAACCAAAGTGTCCATCTTGTTCCAAGGATTTAAAAAGTCTAGTTTGTACTACCTACAACTTACGAAGATATAACACGAAACTTGTCAATTGCCAAATGTCACCACCAAAGGTCAAATCTTCAGTATTGTGTTGATTTCTTTAAAATGGTCTCAACTTTTTTCACTTTCCCACAGGGATTGCAACAAAATTAATTGGGTTTTCAAGATTAAGGACAAACAAGGTCCATGCCATTGTCGATTGATACATGAAGTTTAGAAATAATTAGGTTGGGCACGCAAACTATTTTGTGTTTGCGGTATTTGAGGAAAGATTAACAATTGATCCTATTTAAAGTTAAAAAGACTTTTTGACAACTTGACGAATTTTGTAAATTCTCCATAACATACGTTGTAGGTAGTACAAACCATAACCTTTTGTTAATCCTGTAACACATGGACCTTTGCTTACCCTTTTACTCATCCCAACATTTTCATTGTGACCCCTGTATTACGGACTTATACCCTCCCTGGATTCACACTCTTAGGAGCTGCACCTTGCTAAATTTGTTCACAACCTTCATAGAAGACGCAACAACATTAGAATGAACCTATGCTCTCCACGGCCACGGACGTGCTCCCGATATCCACTTGTTACGCATGAAATCGGCCGTGCGGTGGGGCTATGACATCGCTTGGGGCTTACCATCACCGGTCATGGGTACGGCTCGATCTGCATTGAACCAGGCCACCTTTTTTATGCTATCCTTTACTTCTTTCTTCACTTCAGGCCAAAAACAAGATGGGCTTTAAGAAAAAGTGTTCGCCCAATGCAATGTCTGTGGGCTACATCAGGCGGCAGCTTTATTATAACTCATCATGCGCCACAAAGAAACTGTATTATGCAAAACACATCCTCTGAACTCAATTCCTAAATATTTCTTTCATTTCCCTGTCCAATTTTAAGCTTTGATTGAAAATAACATCAGACTCATGTTATGATAGAGAATAATACTAATTTAGTGGCTTGTAGTGCTAAAGTCATATACGATCACAAATTATAATTGTTTTTAAGTACCACAACAAGAACCATATTTTTAATTCTGTACACCAAACACCCCTACGTAAAATGGATTCTTCTATCAAAGCATATTTTAATTTTCCCTACTGAGTAACGCATTATTTAAAATGTTTGATTTTTTATGAGGTGTCACTAAGTGCACCTCACACTCTGCACTGCAAGATTTCTATTATGTCTGATATTTTATTACGGTATCATTACAATATTGGATAATTGCCCCCCCCCACCACCTAAAATGGCTTGTTCTTCATAGATCATCATAGCTATTTGGATGTACCATCATAAACTCCACTCAGGGCACCAACCCTTAACTGCATCTTTGTGTATTATAGCATTTAACAATAAAAATTGGGTTAAAATTTGAATATTTTTATCAGTTTTGGTAATATGGGTGGCTTTTGTTGACAAAATGATGTACTTAATTCCTCCACACATTTTAAAGAAATTTGTATAGTGAAATGTCCAGCTTTAATGATACATTATTCCACTTCTTGAACGTACTTGAGTAATGGAGATATGTTGTTTTGAAATTGGTGTCCTTTTTGTGCAATAGTTTAAACATGATTTTTTTTCATTTTTGGCCAGATTTGATGACGTAATTCAGGATTATAACCTGAAATATTCGAATACACCAGAATGGTGAACCCTATTTGTTGGGGTGGGAGGCGGCGCGATAATGACCTATTTAGGTTCATCATCGTACTAATATGGAATGTTGTTCATTTCCTTTTGAAGATGTTACGCATGTACTTCAGGCGTTGCTAAGTGATGCCACTGCAGACTGCGCTGATACAAGGGATCCTTCACAGGTACCTGTAGATATTTGAATTCACCGCGATGGTTTCACTTGCGCATAAGGTATATATAAGGCGTATAAGATTGAAAACATCTCTCCTCTAAGTATTGAATTTCCATTTTGAAAACAAAACATATTAGTATTCATCAGCGCGAAAATTAGCTATATATACATTTACTATTTTTAAAACTACTTATTTAAGGTGCTTACCGAATCACCTTAGAGTGATAATGTGATGATAAGGGCTGATCGCGCTGCGATGATCCTATTTATATGTATATGTGAGTGCGATACCTCCGGCAATGGTGTCAGTTTGCTCAAGTGCGTGGTTGTTTTGTGAACCTTTTGTTTCTGTAACGTGTTATTCATTTCGTCTTTGTGAGCAGGTAGCTCGCTCATACATTTATTATATATACTTCGTTTTTATTTTAATCCCAAACGATCGGTAACGTTTACATGGTTTTATTCAGTTCTGTAATGTCCTGGTATCGGTGGTTGCGTTTTCGGCCTCGTTCCCCGTTTACCTGACATGTAATAAACGACTGTACCGTTTACTGGTTTTTTATCAGTTCTGTAACATTCCTAGTATTTGTGTTGCGTTTTCGGGCGGTTCCCGTTTACCTTACGCGCTTTGCTCTCCTCGCGCTGACATCATGGGTACTTCTTAGGTGAGTACTGGCGCAGCTAGCGCAGCTCGTCCTGGCGTTTTTTCCAAAGGGGTTTTCAGCCCGCGGTGGTGGGTTCTGTGGTAATGGTGAGTGGGGATGCTAACGTCCATTCGCGGGCTGATACATCTTCTCTACGTATTTTTTTTTTTTTGAAGTCTTAGGATCACTACCGCGATGTAGTTGCGGCTACTATTTCTGCAGTTATCACGGCATCTCTTCTCGGTTACATATATACATCAAGCAGCTTTTATAAGGCGCCATGTCAAAAGAATCATAGCGCAAAATCATGCACACACGCACAGTGAATACATAAGCGAGGAAAATTAGATATAGAACATGGAGCAAGCGACCCATTACACAGGTTCAAAAAGATGAGAAAACGCTCTATTTCGTCAGATTGTAGTGAACGATGATTAGGTTAGGTACATAAGAGTAGTTAGTGTCATGAGCAGATCTTAAGCCCTTGCGACTAGGTTTGTATAATTCCAAGCATGATGTTAAAATACTCGGAGCCAACCCGGGCGAGACCTTGAATACATACACCATGACTTTGAAGAAGATTCTGTCTTTAACTGGTAACCAGTGGAGCTGCTGAAGCAAATCAGTAAAATGGTCGCGTTTGCCAGATTTAAAAATAAGTTTACAAGCCCAGTTCCGAAGGTTACACACCACTAACTCAATTATACACAGTAGTCTATGGGGAAAATGGCAACTTTGAGCATGTTTCTTTCACATTTAAAACTTTCACAGAGGAAATACAACAATATCACACCAAAGTACAAGCTAAAATCACCAAATAACCAAATTTTGAACATATGATGACCAGAATTTTTTTTAGTTACGACATCAGACCGGCAACACAAGATTCTCTATAGTCGCCAAAACTAGTAATTTGCAAATTGATGTGAAATTGATGAGCGCGGAGAAATTGCCTCAAATTCACTGTCCAAATGCCACTTAGTTTGAGAAAACATACCAGTCTACCATGTCAATCATGAAATTCCATCACTTTCTTAATAGAACTAGTGCATTTTCAGACATTTTAAAGCACCTTTTCCAGATGCCATGCATGAAAGTAGTCCACCAAAGATTTTTGATCCTTACGGCAGAAAGGTTAGTGGTGTATAACCTGTAGTTTGAAGGCGAGATATGTTTGTGTGTTTTCAATGTTTCATGTATACATATCATGTATGTTTATCAAACCTACATTCTGATTTAATCTTGTCAAACAATTCATTTATTAAGTCAGTTAAGTATATGATGTCTCTTTAATTTCATTTACATAAAAAGAATCAAAATAATTGTCTATTTTCATATTTTTATCACATTCATTTCATTCAGACAATTTTCACAAAACTATTTCATAATTTCAACTTGATGGAAGCTAATAAATGCGATAGACAGTGACACTGTTCTCGTCTGGTATTTACATTTTACCAGTAATTTTACGGGATTTGTCTTCAGAGACTCAAGAGCAGCTGCGTTCAAGTTCGTCTCTGGTTCCCAGGTATTCCTTGACTGAGGAAAATCCCGCCACTTTATTAGATACTCTAGACGTCCATTCTTGTAACGTCCTCTAATAATATGCTCTATGACGTATTCTTTAGTGTTATCCTGAACTCGTGGCAGACCTGGGATTATTATTTTTGTCAGATTCTTGTGTTGCCAAAAGTGGAATAAAAGAGCCCTCAGGACAATTGTCCGGAACTAGTCCTGGAATTGGATCTCTTTGGCCTGAAAGGAACAGTGTCATTGCTTGGTCGAACGTACCTATCATATGCAAATTTCATGTGATTGACATGAATTGGTGCCTTGATCAACTTGTTATTTTCCATGTAACGTACTAGGAAATTAATTGGACCAGTTTGCTCCACAAGTAAATAAGGACCCGACCAGTTTGCGGGACAGTCCTGGTTGTAATGCAGGAATGTATATCCAAACACAATCTCCTACTTGATATTGAACATGTACCATCCAGAGAATATTGCCATAGTCCAAACGAGAGAGTACTAGTGTGCGTAGAACACCATTGCATGAATCAAAATCCAGGAACCGACGGATACGTGAAATATTCCGAAGATGGAAAGTTAAGTTGCGTGACAAAGATGAAATCTGGTTAGCCACGGTCCTGTTGGTGTCAAATATTATATCCAGGTTCCTAACTGTATCGGAAGGTGTAATGGTATCAGGCCCAATCTGAAATTTAACCGTAGGCATGCGACGTTTGTTGTGTGGTGATAAAGCAACAAAAATCAGCCTTGTCACTGTTCAGCATATTTTGTGTCATCCAGGATTGTATATCGTTAATGCAAGAAGACAGTCTAGATCAATGGAGTGCTTTGAAGATGGATCAAAGCTGGTGTAAAGCTGGATATCATCAGCGTAAAAATGGTAACTCAGACCATGCCTGCAAATAATGCGGCCGATAGGGACGGTGTAAATAGAAAATTATAGAGGGCCTATGATAGAACCATGAGGCAGTCCATAATGGAGAGTTGATTTGGCAGATTGAATCCATTTATGCAAACACTGGTAGTGCGATTGCAGAAATATGACTTGATCCATCTTAGAGCAGTGCCACTAATACCAATTTCCTGTTCAAATGATCAAAGAGAATACTGTGTGTCACCGTATCAAAAGCGGCGCTCAGGTCTAGAAGCTCCAAGAACACTCCTTGCTGGTGATGGTGTACAGTCATGATGTCATTCTTAACTTTTACCAAAGCCGTCTCTGTGCTATGTGCAGCACGATAAGCAGACTGTAAGGGTTCACCCAGCTTATTCTCATGCATGTGATGTGTTATGTTATGTTATAACTTTGGACAAGAACTTAATGTTTGACACTGGACGGTAATGTTTAAGGATGTTGGAATCAAGTGAGGATTTCTTTATAATAGGGCTGATGATGTCATGCTTTAAAGCATCAGGAAACACTCCTCTGGATAAAGACATATTAAGGAATTTGGTAATAGCAAGAACAAACATGTGACTATTATCTTTAACAAACCAGGTTGGTATTGGATCCAACAAACAGCTTTTGGCTGCAAACCCCCTGATCAGTTTTCAACATCTTCACAAACTCCCTCAAACTCTGAGCGCAAACAATCATCAATCATTGAACTATCATCATTCACACTGTCGCTTCTGTCTTTCAGAAGCCCTGATTGGATCTTATCTACTTTATCATTAAAATACAAAGCAAAATCATCACACAGTGTTTAAATAGAATCATGAGTAGGTAATATCTTTTTACCAATATTTAAAAGACCATTGACAGTTCTAAATAAAGTCTTGGAGTCAGCTTGCTTTACACTGGCTTTCAAATAAGCCTTTTTGAGTCCTCAATCATGGTATTAACCAATATATGTTGCTCAAGGTAGAGTTGATGGTCAGTGGCGTAACAGGCGGGGGGAAGGGGGGGCAGGTTGCCCCCCTGACGACTTTGGCCGGGAAAAAATTTGCAAAAATCATGCTAAATTAGCCGTTTTTTAGCCCTCTGACCGGGAAAAATTGGCCTTTTGACCCCCCTGAGAGGGAAAATTTACCAAAACTGGGAAATTTGCCCCCTCAGAGCGGGTAGGCCTGATACGCCACTGTTGATGGTGCACCTCAAGTCCAGGTTTCCGCCATTTTTTGCCGTAGGTCTCAGTCGTTCTCACACCGCCCTCCTGTACGGCTAGTTCGTCCAGCCTTACTGGGACACCTCTGCCTGCTTCGGCCTCTCGCGTTTTGGGGGCAGGTTTCCCCGCTCCTCCGACGTGGGTCTCCCAGTTGCAGGGCGCCTCGGGTGCCTTAGCTTTAACTGGGGTTCAGTTAGAATGACTAGGTCCCGCTCTGCAACGCAATACCTGTCGCGGCCTGCCCTTACGACCATGGGATGCGCCGCAGTCTATGGCCTAGTCAGGCTGGTGTGTTCCGCCTATCTTGGTCTTTGAACCAGGCTCTTGTTTTTAAAGAACGCTCAGCCAGGCTACGGCCTACAACACCGCGACCCTTTCGCGGGCTTTTTATCTCGGGTAACCCTGGGTCGTCGGGGTTGATTCTCCGCCTCCTTTGGCTTATCTCCTTCGCGAAGATTTCGCGTTGTACTGCTGTCGTGGCCCCTTTGGGGATGCCGAGGTTCTCGGGCACTCACTGGTCCCCCGCATGGCTTTCCTGTGCGAGCCTCCTCCCGGGAACCTAGCGAGGTACTCCCACACCCTGATCTCGACTGGCCTACCAGTCTTGGCCTGAGGTGTGAGGCGCTCCTTGCCGTGTACTGGGTTGTTGCACTGGTCTTGGCCTAGTACTTAACCGCGCCGCACATGGCCTCTCTCCTCGCCTTGTCTGCATCCCGTTTGGCAGCTCCTCTGTAGTTCCACAACAGTGACTATGACAACACGCGTCCTTACTGCTGGTGCTCAGCCCAATGCATCCTGGGTCCTTGGAGCTATTCTTCCCACCTCTGTTGGTGGTTGTTAGCACCGCTGCGGTGGTGCCTCATCCTCCCTGGGTATTGTTCCGACTGGTTCATACTGTTACCACCGGCCTTGGCCAAGCACAACCCTGGGCCTCCTGAGGATTTTCGCCTCGACTGGTTCGGCACGGACCCTTGGTGGGCCCTAGCTCAGCTTGCTTCTAGTTCTGGACTGTTGCGGGCCTCCACCGCCCGCTTGAACCACCGTGACCCTTTCCCATCAGGGACACTTGGTCGTTGGTCGGTCGACATTTCCGTGGAGCCCCTTCGGGGCTTAGCTTGGCTAAAGCTTTCTCTTTTGGGCTTGGTTACTTAACCTCTGCCGTCGGACAGACACGGCCCTCCTTTTCAGTCAGAAGAATTCGGGAAATTTGCAGCTCAGTTGAACGGCTATCATCATTGTTTACACAGTTATGTCGAAAAAGCACAAAGAAGCAGAAAAGTTTCTGCGCACTCTAAAGACAGAAATGTTTTTGGGAATTTCCGTAATGTTGCGTGCAAGAAGGTTGAAACTACAGTCAGCCTTTATTACATTATCTTTGTGGTTGTAACCTTCCCTGTATAACACTCATCTCAAAATTTTTGCAAATGCAGAAAAAGCCTATCGACTGACAAGGCGCTCTGCCTGATTTGAACTTATTGAACTCGCATAGGGAAGTATGGAACATTTACATAGGTCAAGAATGTTGAATTCCTAGGGTATTTTGAGTCAACTTCCCTACATTGCATATCGGCACGTTGCAATGCAATCATGTGTTGATTCAAACACTCTCGGGGTGAAATTGAAACCTCAAATAGGTGTTTACTGGAGTGAATTCTTGCCCATTTTTTTAGGTTTTAAGAATGGGGAGGATATGCTCCTTCCTTATATACGACATTAATCTATATGTGTGAACCAATGAAGTCCGTTGGTAAAGCGCCTTGAAGAACAGGCTATAACTACAATGCTATTAAGGTTTTTCGTAAAAATTAGCATATATTTTTTGCTATTTGTTAAAAAATGAACATCGACCGTTTCATCACCAAAATATTTGGTTTTTTTGTATTTATAGACTTTAATACCACAAATGGCGGATCTACATAGCTAGTTTCAATCATCAATCAATTCATTTATTTCTAATCATAACTATTTTAATGTTAGTTAGTTTTCTTGGATGGTCCACTTACACTTTATTGCACTCACAGAATTTATTTCACACAAGTCGACTAAGAGTCCTAATAACTTTGTCAATACAATAAATTGGAGATTGGCTAGCTAGACGCCTATCCCAGGGCAGGGGAGCAGCCCGTGCCCCCCCCCCCCCCCCACCGTGTATGTTCCGTAGATACATCTACTCCTTCGGTGCGGTATGTGTCTAAAGGCTGTTGTTTTTAGGGTGTTGTGATATTTTATATAAAAAACAGAGCTTTTTGTACCAACTGGTACAATACATGAACATAAGTTGTTGGCATCGATGATTGACCTCAGTTCTCCCTTCCACACACACACACACGCGCGAGCGCGCGCGCGCGCACACACACATACACATTGCACACCCGCTATTCAGATTTTGGAGGCGACAATAAAAAAATGAGTATGCGGAAAATAATATGCGGAATGACGTACTTTATCATAATACATTAAAAACTTAATTTTGTCAAAGATGTCAGTTACGACTTTGTTGCACTTACAAGTTACAATAAGAAACAAATCAACACGATATCAAGATCAAATAAGTCTGTGAGACGTTCTAATGAGTAATTTATCTCTGCTTTATTTTTCAGCGGTGAGCTAATGTTCTCCAGACCCATGTTCAAATCAGATCAAGTCGTATGTGTCTCTTTTCTGGATATGTCGAGAACACCTTACCAGATAAAGGAAGAGCTACAATTCTTCAAAAGTGTAACGTGAGATCTTAGTGGTTAGGGATTTCTAAGTTAAAGTAATGATTCACTTTTGAATAATTGTTTTGACTAAAGCAACAAATTCAGTATATTAAATGACATACGATTTGGTTTTCGATCCAACCAAATTAGTAATTCGGTTGCAAACAATGAAACTACCATAGGTGTATATTCCTAGATATGTCAAAAACCTTGGATACAATAGATCATAATATTTTATTATATAAATTTGAACACTATGGCCCGTACTCTCAAACGATGTTTAACCCTAATCATTGGTTAAATCGCAATTTAAACACCCGCTAAAATAAACGCAATTCTCAAAGCATAGTTAACTTTAAACGCTGTTTAAATTTTAGCCGAACATCGTTAAACATCTCTAAAACGTTGAAACTTAGACTTGGTCCGGGGGTAGTTTTAAGGTGTGTTTAACTTCACGCTTTCATCAAGTGCCTGATATTTTCAGCTATATGTGATACCCGTTGTTAGACCAGTAATTCTAGCCTGTTGTATCCTCTATTTCTGTGATATCTTTCTTTTCCGAGTCCTGAGTTGATTTGTTCTCGTCCATTTTTATTTTGCTTTAATTTTTATGCTCGCGTGTATCTGCTATTAGAATGCCTTAACTGATAGCAAGTGCAGCACAGCGACATACAACAATTTTAATAGGCCCGGTGTTTTTTTTCTCCATCGCTGAACAAATTCTATAGCTCCTCGCATAGCTTGAAATTTACCCGTAGACTTCCTGCGTAGCATTTAAAACTACGGAAGGCATTAATCTGACATATAAATATTGTTGACGCGCACGTAATATTATAGGCGAAGATGAGTCACAATTGGGTGGATGATATTTACGGCGTTTAAATAGCGCGGTTAGCTATAATCGACTTGTTAAAATATTTAACCTGCGGTTTTTTTACTGTGCGTTTAGCTAACCAAAGTTTAGGCCTAACCACCGTTTATTTTAAACATCGTTTGAGAATACGGCCCACTGAATTTCAAGGTACTGTTTTGTATATTGATTCAAATTATATTATCAGCTGAATATTACAGGGTTATAGCGAAAGGTAACAGTAGGTTTAAATGTTTATCTATCTTATCAATGTTAACTGCAACGCACCGTTGTACTGACTTTTTTTTTAATTGCACTACCCATAAACTAGCCATTTTAACCTAACAATCCTCGACTTTTTGAGGATGTTGGATTCTCGTAAGAAAACGTGTTTGAATGACAACTTAGCATATCATTCCAAATAAACAGAAATACATGGATTACATAATAATCTATCAATATGATGTAAACAATCGGTTATATCTCCTTTTTGGGTACATGCAAATCACACCTGGTATTACGGCAAAGAATTCGGATGGTAGGCCTCATATAATCCCGCAATATTGTCTCAATTAGGAAAGGTTCCCAAAATAAGGAGAAATTTCCCAATATAGTCCAATCAAATTAGGATTAAAAAGGTAAAGAAAGGAAAAAATTAGAACAAATGAAACCCGTTGGAATACATTTCTGAGTGGTATCTAATGAGCATACTATAAGTTGCACAATGATGCCCTTGTGCGTTTTGAGCTATGGAAGGACGGTAAAATAACAAGGGTAAAAATTGTAAATGTATCATACAGGGTGTATAGACATGTTCATCTGGTCCTAAAGATTAAAAAGGTAGTTTGCTATATTTAGGACAATTTTAACACAGTAGGTTTGAAATGGTTCAAGGTCATCCTGGGGTAAGAAATTAGAATACAGTGATTATTCTCAAAATGAGCTCAAATTATTCATGCTGTTGGATAGTACTGTAAAAAATGTTTTGTATTTTGTTTGATATTTGGAGTATAATTATGGGGGAAATATTGAAAGGGAACACAGGGTCTATGAGGGATCAGCACTCTAGCCTCTGCTAAATACCTTTGAGCTGATTAACATGAAGTAAATATATATTTCCTGTTGTAACATGCCCATACGAACAATTTTAAACCAATTTGAAAGAAATCGGATCATTATAAATATCCCCCCTCCCCATGTTGACCTTGAACAGTTTTTTGGCCTGTCCTGCAAACATAACAGGTTGCAGTGGCGTTATTTCATAATTTATTGGAAAAAGAAACGAAGATGAACAAAAGTCATGTAAGAAATATTGTTTGGCAAGCTGTGACCTCACATCTTTGTACAGAATTAAGACACGATTTTAGGAGAGAACAAAAAGGGTATCCAGCGACCTATATCCAAAAACATGCAACATGGTACCTTAGCGCTGAGATATAATTTAAAACAGTGTTTTTTAAATAATTTACCTGTAATAGTTTACCTGTATTTCATATAGATCGACGAATACTAATTAAGACAATTTTTGAACAAAATCGGACCTACGATTTTTTAAAACCAATGATAATATTTAGCATGGTAGGGAAATACTGATATCCAAACATTGGAACCATGTATGCGTGCTAAGGATACAGTTACACTATGTTTTATCTTATTTAGGGCCCATTTTGATTTATTTGTAGTAAGAGCATGTGTGCGCATACTTTGATACACATCATGGCCAAAAAATCCAACTTTTGTTTGAAAAAAGGCGAAAAAACATGAATTTTGCGATTTTTTTAGATTTTTCACATTTTTGCATGACGTCATACTTGATGTCACTGTGACGTCATACAAGGTATGTTTGTACTTTTTTGGTATTAATGGACTCAATTGGTATTAATTGGCTACAAAGGGTGTTTTGACTGGACAGGCAAAAAGATTACAACTTTTGAGATATATATAATATAACAAGGTCACGTGGTCTGTAGCCTGGACTATAACCAAACTCCTTTTCCGAGCATCGTTTTCTTTTGACCTCATGGCCTATTTAGTCAAATTCGTTTTCTGAAAAAACACGCAGGAGTGATCTTCTGCTGTAATTTTAGTAAAATCCTATTGACTTAACCCTCGTCCAACCAAGGGTTTTTGTACTACGTTCACGACCAAGGTTTTTCGTAATTAAGCGACAGACATCATCTTGTTTGGTATCAGTGTGTAGCTACATATATCCTTTCTTCAAATCAGGTACAAACATATAAAGTTTTAACAATATGACGTCATAGTGACGTCATAACTGAGAGCTTAAATTTACGCAAAATTGTAAGTAAATCGCCAAAATCGAGGGTTTTTCGACCGTTTTTGCCATTCATGCAAGCAAAATTGGTATTTATGTGGCAATGATGGGTGCCAAAGTAAGCATACACATGTTATTACTCTAAATAATAAGAAAAAAAACAAGTATTTGCTTACAGTAGCATCATACTTACATAAAGTACCATTTTTGGCATTTTACACAGTAAAGTATATGAAGGTGGCAACCACCCCCCCCCCCCCCCCCCCCCCCCTTTTTTTTTTTTTTTTTTTTTTTTTTTTTTTTTTTTTTTTTTTTTTTTTTTTTTTTTTTTTTTTTTTTTTTTTTTTTTTTTTTTTTTTTTTTTTTTTTTTTTTTTTTTTTTTTTTTTTACATAAAAGCTTATCGTATTCGTTTGCGTGTTTGTGCGACAGGGGATCATCCGTTAGGGGGGTGGTAACCACCCCCCTCCTTGGTTGGACAAGGGTTAAATTCTTTAAATAAACGACATTCAAAACTAAACACGACTAGTGCACAATTTCATCGTAGGTTTTACACAATCTCCAGGAACAACCTCATGCGTGGGTAAATGAAAGTGAACATTTTAAAATAGGTAATATGTATGTATATATGTATACATAGATGAATGCATGCCTTTTACATGCACATAGTTATATAGGCCAAGGTGGGGTTATTGTTACAAATTTGTAAATATGTAATCAATGAAAGACTCTGCTCTAAATTCTATGCTCCTTGGCTGAATTGTAAATCATTGTATAATGCTTCTCCTAATATTCTTTTTAGATCATATCTGTATAGTAAATATAGCATGTTAAGTAATTGTTATTATATGAATGAAGTTCATCGATAAAGGATTGATTAAAAAATGAGACTGAAAAACGTGATGCGTGTTGTCTATATTCCATCAGTGTCAAACATTTTAAACGGTTCGTTCCACGGTAAAATCAAACCCCTATTAATACCTATTTAAATACCAAAAAACGTCGCCCCTGGAGTAAATCTAGATTCGTGTCACTAGCTTCCCCATCCATGTTTTCTACCTTAAAGGGGCACTGACACATTTTCAACAATATATGAAATTCCTTCAATTTCCTCTCAAATGATAGTCTAGGACCTTGGAAGAATACATATACTTTTACACGCAAAAATAACATAGCTTAAAGCAGATGTGAGACTTAATAAGAGGCTAAAGACATCCAATAATTTGTAGGCCAAATTTTGAGTTTCTCGTAACTTAAAACAACAAAGGTGTCTAATACATGACTATCACAGACCCTACTCATTGATTTAAAACCACAAAGGTCACAAACCGGTCAAACAAGGTGCATGCTGTGGGAATCAACTCCGTCGTGTGTTTTCTTGTGTTAAACGTCTTGAATTAATGTCGCCGGCGACATTTAATCATATAATCGTTCTGTTTACCGATAAGGGCGCTGATTTGAGCTTAATCATTCCAGGTGAGGGCTAATATATATAAAAGCTTTACAACCATGCAAAAACTTTTGGGCTACAGAGTGGTCAAAAAAAGTTTACACTTTTTCGTCTGCAAAAGTGGGTAGACATATCAAAATAGTTTGAAGGTAATTATTAACTACAATATCTTGTTGCAACCTGGTGAAAATTGCGTTGAAAACAAAACTGAAATGACAAAATGGCCACCATTTAGAGAAAAAATGTCAAAAACCGCTTTGCACACACGTAAGTCTATGGCACTCTGTTGGCGGTCACGAATTGAATCCAAGATTGACACACACATTGAACAATGCACCCCATCATGGGATTCGGTATTTAATAATAACCACAAAGGAAAGAATTACGGCATCTCAATTATTTCAAGTGTCTCTTATAAATTTAAAAATAAAATGGCTGCAATATTTCTTTTTATGATCTTGTCCCAGACCATGCAAACATTGAAAATGTACAAGCAGAGTCTTGATCAGTCTTGACAAAAAAACAACAACATGTAAATCTCTTTCAATTTAAAAATTCCCCCAATTGAAATCAACTTAATTATTTTGCAAATAGTCATTTCAAGTTCAGTTTCACGATTGAGATATTCACTAAATTCATTTTCAGACAGTAAACACTTCTCACAAACTCAAAGGGTGGTCAGTAGTTTGTTACATGAGTAGGCATGCTGTTCACGCAATGTTATTGATTACTGTCAACCATCATGATTGCCCCCATAGACTTTTAGTGTGTGCAAAGTGGTTTTGGACCATTTTTCTCTACACGCCCGCCATTTTGTTATTTGAGCTTTGTTTTAAATGCCGTTTTCACCAGGTTCTAACAAGATATTGTAGTTAATTAATATCTTTTTAAAAATGTGATTTGTCCACGCACGTTTGAGAAATTTGCAAATATAAAAGTGTAAACCTTTTTTGGACCACTCTGTACAAGTAGCCCAGATTGAATATCCATTAAGAATTCGTGAAAAGCTGTAGCGTGGCCTTGAAAATCTCATTTTGGCCTAAAAACAATTCATTTCAAAGTGCGACAAGATCGTTTTTCACAACACCCACAAGAAACCAGTAAAAAGGCGATGTCAGACACCCTCTGAGCGGCCCATGACGGAATTGACCATAGAGGGCAGTGGAAGTGGCAAGAGAAGTCGACAGTATTTCAAAATAAATGTTAACCTCTTGCGTGTGCCAAGTCCAAGATTTTGGATCAAGTCTAACACTGCCGCGCGCTGTGCTTTACACAAGCGTTGCAAGCAGAGAATTTCATCGTAAGATGTGAATGTTCAGTGGGAATCGTTCGTAAAAAACTTGATTTTTTCATAATTCTTTCACACTTACAAAGCCGGGAATATAAAATTAGCAATCTACAAAGATCAAGGATCCTAGTCAACCAACATTTATCGCTATATTGGTGGAATTGAACGCCGGAGAGGAGTAGACAGAAGATCAAATTGACTCGAGATTGTGTGTGTGTGTGTGTGTGTGTGTGTGTGTGTGTGGGTAGGTGTGTGTGTGTGTGTGTGCACTCTGTGTGTGAACTGTACGTGCTTCCTATGGAAATTTGCCATTGACACGATTGTTTTGTAAACATAATTCAGCGCGAAATTCAAAAATTGGTCAACAAAATGATCTGTAGTTTTATCCTTCATACATATCGATAGAGATGATCGAGATATACACAGAAATGTTCATGTTGAAGGGCCAGGACTTCCGAGAAGAAGGTAGGAAATAATAAAAATAAATATGAAAAATACAGATTATCGATGTAAATATGCATAAAGCCCGGGCATAAAGCAGCTATCGATTTTCCCACGGGTATTAATCATAGCTCCCATGGGCCTAAGAATCTCACACTGTTAGAAATCTTGTAAACTTACATGGGCTGTTAATCATTTTGTTTCTGATATTACATAGAAAACTTACAAATACACGTTTCAGTTCAAACGGCTTAATATCATAAACAAATTTTATAGTATGATTGTAGACTCTAAAATTCGTTAAAATTAGGGTATTTTAGTTAGACAATAATAACTGCGCACTATCTTTTTTGAGGTCATTGTGTGAAATCTTTGGTGTTGGTTTTGGGCCGAGGTATTTTTCCGAGGGAGCGTCATCTCCCGAGGAAAAATACCGAGACATAATGACATTGACAGTGAAAGGGGGTCCTTTGAGTTTCTTGAATTCGCGGCTGGAATTATTTGTTTTCGAACTGGTAACAAAGGTACACAGCTTGTCGGAGAATATTAATACCATTAATAACCGTAGTTTCATATCTACCAAATATATCTCTCACTTAAACTCCAATTCAATTTTTATTTTGATAGCCGTCTCCCCTCGAATATAATAGTAACGTCTCCAGGGAATCCCAGTAAATAAAACGTCATCATCCCAGTAACAAGTTTTGACCAATCAGAAAAGTGCAATTGAAACTTTTTGTAATCCATGTTCAGGGGCATTTCAAGTGTCAAAACTGAAAGTGTGGGAAGGAATGTTTCGCCATGTTCGCTGTTTTAGCTGAAATTTATACATTTTTTGGCTGTTGATATTAAATTAAAATACAACTGGCGATAGTTAAACAACCCTGTGTAATCTTACGGATCGGGATTGCTTGAACATAAGATGCAGATTTGTGCTCAGTAGTGAAGTTATGATCATCACTCGTCACAATTTACCAGCGTGGCCGGGTTATTTCTATGACAATGTGCCATTGGACAGTGAGGGAATCCTTGAGTTTGAGTTCTTGAATTCGCGGCTGAATTCTTTGTTTTTTCGAATGGTAACCAAAGGTACACAGCCTTGTCGCGAGGAATATTTCAACATACCATGAATTGTACGGTAAGCTATTTTCAGTGTTTGACCTCAATTTTCGCTGCTAGCCCAAAACTACTATGTAATCACATGACAGTCATATGCAGGCTATGGCATGCCATGATGATGCGCTGTTCCCACGGCATCCCATCCCGTGAATACCTCGTTTGATAACGGCCCCGAACCATGCTGTACGTGTATCGCCAAGCCATAAAGGGGACCAACGTATTGCTGCAACGCGTTGCGAGAAAGTTAGCAAGAGTTGCGAAATTTTCGGCCACGCGTTGCGACTCGGCCAATCAAAATCTGAATTCTGTGACGTATTTCCAAAAATACACCCACCACAAAGCGTTGATAGATACTTTGCAACGCGTTGTAAGAAGCACCAACGCGTTGCGACATTTTCGGGAACACGGTTGCGACATTTTCAGCCAAGCGTTGCGACATTTCGGCAACGCGTTGCGGTTGTTTCGGCCAATCAAAATCATGACTTTTTGACGTATTTCAAAATATAACTCTCACACCGCGTTGCGAACTTCACAACGCGTTTGCAAACCTTCACACGCGTTGCGGCAATACGTTAGGACCCTTATTGCCTACACAACGCGTGTGGAAGTTTAAAAAGTGTTGTGAAGTCGCAACGCGTTGTGAAGTGTGCAACGCGTTGTGAAAGCATAAGGTCATAAAGTATTGCTCACAACGCGGTGTCTTGGATATTTTTTTTGAAATACGTCACAGAAATTCATGATTTGATTGGCCGAATTGCCGCAAAGCGTTGCCGAAATTTCGCCACGCGTTGCTACTTTATCCACAACAAAACGTGGCGGCATTACGTTATGACCAATGACGGTTGAGAACCTTCCAACGCGTTGTGAAGGTCGCAAGCGTGTGAATGCCGAAACGCGGTGTGAAGGCTTGCAACGCGGTTGTGAGTTTCACAACGCGTTGCTCGATAATTGCAACGCGTTGTGGGCCGCATTTTTGAATACGCACAGGCAAAATCGTCATCTAATTTGGCCGGACGCCGGCAACGCGTGCTACTCTCGCAACGCGTTGTACTTTCTCGCAAGCGTTGCGGCAATACTTATGGCTTTATTGGCTTGCGATAGTCGTGGAAGGGGTTCGTGGATTAAAGTTCCTGGGCCTTGTTACAAAAAACAAGAGTCAAATAATTTGTGTTTTTGCATGATTTGTTAGAAAGCATCCAAAAAATTTCATATTTGCAATGTTTACATGGTTTAAAGTGACAGTGAGGCGATTTTAGGAATGGAATTCCTCCAAGTTATTGGATTGGTTGAGACCACATACCGCCGAACGTTGGAAGGTTTATTGGACAAACAGCTGCAAAGAAAAACCCGCAAACCTTGTTTTGAACTTGTTTGCCTGCTATCGTAATCGTTCTCCATAGAAACCATGCTTGACTTTCTGTCGTGCACGACAGAAAACTAAATCATCATCAAGAGGCGTATTTGGCTTATTCACTTCAGGTGTGATTTAATACCTGGTAAGCATTCCAAAAAATATGTAGAATACTAGAGTTCGAGAAAAATGGGGGGCTTCTTTATGGAATCGCATGCTCTTAAGGAGATCGCGGGTAGAAGGCAGAAGCGTTTTGAGATTAACTCGTCAGTAATGAAACAATGGAAATTCCATATAGGCTTCAAGTATAGGCTATGCTATGTACATCAGGTAGTCTACGTTTGCTTTTACAATCGTGGTAATACACATTTATTTCATTATCATTTTTAATTTGATTTTTTATAATGAATTATTTGTCATCTATTGCTTATTTATTTTTTTTATCTTGTCTATTTATTATTCTTTTGCTTTATCATTCAAATTATTTCCATTACAATTTTCTTTTGTATTAATTGGTTATTATCCCTTTTGTGATATTTGCATTTTTTAGATAATTTATTTCGTCATATCCATTTGGTATTTGTGAATTTGCATTGGTTTATGTGTATTTATTTTAAGATTGTACATTCATTTTGTTGTGTATTTGTTTGTTTATTTATGTTTGATTCATTTTTTATGAAATTATTCGCATTTGAGACATCTATTTGAATATTTATTGTTAATTATCGTTGTCTATTTATTTTAATTTGTTTATTCATGAAAAAAGTATATCTTTACAAGTTTTATTTCATTTTATCATTTATCCACTTGTGTATTGACATTTGTATATCATTTTATTCGTCATTTTCCATTTGTGAATTTGCATGGTTATTGTATTATTTTTGTTTTATATAAAAGGAAATATTAAAAATTGTGTATTTGTGTATTTGTGTTGTTTATTATGTTGGATCATTTTTTTATTTCTTTTGTCTTTACTTATTTTGTTTATTTATTCAATGATTTATTGTTTGTTATTTCTTTATTTGGTTATTGTTTATTATCTTGGAGTGGTGTAAACCTTAATATTTTATTTTTCTACCACCTCACCTCACCCCCCCCCCCCAATTAAGGGGGGGGGAACTATGGGAAATCCCAACATGAAGTAACGTGACTTGATTGCATATTACATTATGATTCTTGCCAAGTTGCGTGTTTGTGCATGGTTACAAATATCGATTCGCAAAACACGGCGTTTCATTCCCGGGGGTTTATGTTTCAGCACTATTTTAATTTGTAAGGTCTGTTTTGGTGGGAAAAATACCCATGTCGTCTTGTTTTCCTCTTGAAAAGACCCACTGCCTGGGGACTGTCCATCGGCCTAGACCATGACCCGATGCTCGCATGATGTCATGAGAATTGACCGTGATGACCATACCATGTACGGTATGTATCAATCATGGCATGACTTTTTGTTCAGTTGTTTGATTCAGAGCCCTCCGGAGCTCTTCGATTAATTCATCGACGCTAAAAATGACAGGATGGAGCTCCCGGGGGCTGGCTAGGAAATTTTGTCGTCTTCATCCATTTTGTTTAGTTCGAAAATGAACGAATTGTTGTAGCTTGTTGTAATCGGTGCATCGCGGATACCATGTCCATACTGGAATATGGGCATGGTGAAAGTTCAGCCCTCAGTCAGTAGGCAAGCCAGCTACGTGGGGAATGAATTGTTAGATTTTTTTTGACCTTGCAGATTAATTTCTAGTCGTGTTTGATGTACTAAGTTTTGTCGCAATGGAGGTGAAATGAAAAGTGTCGCATTGTTTAATATAGTGTTTTGTATTGGCTTCAAGTCGCTGTATTTTGATTTGATTTGGAAATCAATGACAATGTTTTCGCCCATGTCTATCCATCTTCGGGGCCCGCAATCAATTTCATTCACTAGCTACGTCACACGCAGGAGTAATTGTGAGAAATAGTCATTGTGCTCTCAAAATGACCCGCGACGTCGCGCGGTATTTTAGGAATAATACAATTGGATTGTGGATCCCGCTATTACGCAGGTTATTAATTGCCAGTAGGAAAACATATTTGATAACGATTTTTGTCGTTGTGTTATTTTGTCATTGGTACTACAATAGGATATTGTGCCCTTTTTCCAGTGTATGGTGAAAATATCAGTAGGCTAAATGTCTATGCGCGTTTAAAAAGAAAGTCCACGAAATACTAGTACATATTACAATCACCCGTGAGCAAGTTCGCACTAATTTCTAACGGTGCAAACACTAGTTGTTAAAGTATATACTATACTATCTATAGTGATGGACATTGTTTCTGTTTATGCCGCCCCTGTTGGGGTAGGTAAGAGAGAAACTGGAGGCAAAAAAGGCACCTATACTTTTCATGGGGAAATTCTGTTTTTGCTTGTAACTTTGTTCGAATTAAATAATACTAATGTCTTATCAAGCTAATAAGCTAATGCTACCAGCTGACCGATTTAGTGACCATTGATCAGGAAGAAAGATTCTGCACAAGTAATTTATAACCAGAGTTATGTGGTCTGTCACAGAAACTAGGTAATATTTTGCCTGATATATTTTTAAACAGAGGGCGTCCTGAATGTCAAACAAGTGACGTCATAGGTCACATCATCGAACTGCAGAGTTCTGTAACCTTTTTTGGCACCTTCAACACAAAAAAATGCAGATTGACTCCAAAATTTCAGCAAGTTTTCTAGCACTTTTAATTAAATACAACACACAGTACATATAACCCGATATACAAAGTCACAAATTCCGATGTTGAGTAACTGACTAATTTGGCGTCATTAATTAAATGTTTGTTTCTAGCTTGTTTTCAATGCACTAGGTGGTTTCATGATTCCTATCGTTTATGGTTCACAGATTTCCTGCCAAACCCTTACAGTCCAGGGGCGCTGTTACATGTTTGCCGATCTTTTCACGCACCGTGGTGGAAACGTTGAATTGGAAACTTAGTCAGTGTTGCATGTAGCGAATGTTCAGATATGATTATATGATTTAGTCAAATCATAAACCCACTAAAATTAAGTTCATTAGTACGTGCATGGCCTCCCCCCTTTTTTCCCCTAGTGTCCGAGGTGGCGCAGACAATGAACAACGACGATACTTTTATTGTATGGGCCCAATTTCCTCCCAATTGGTAAGTGCCACTTAGATGGTGGTGCACCACAGATAAAAGTACTCCTGTTATACCTGATTCAAATGACGTGTATAAATACCCATTTTAACACCCACAGCACACGCCCCCATACCATGTAAACACAATCCACACAATATGTGTCAAGCAACATTGTTTATAAACAAGCTTTCATTGATCACAAGCCACATAAAACATCCTGTAACTGATTGTAGTTCACCATGACTAGCTTGCTTGTGCCTCTTTAATATGCTTTTTTGTTCCATCACCTTCGTATGATCAATATTATACAGCCTTTTGGGAACACCAGGTATTCAATTGATTTGTATGCTCCACAATGAGATGTATAGGCGGGAATATTACAAGAAAGAATTGTACTCCACATCCACGTGTGTCCATCAATATGTGTTGAGCCGGTCTCTTGACAATTTTATATGGCCCTTTATCATATAAATCGTGACCACTTTGGTTTTCCCTTTTATTGCATGTAATTAGTGATATTTATATCATTCATGTTTAGTGTATTATGCATTGTACCACGTTTACCAATTCCCATTCTTGTTGCTTTTGTAACCCATTACACTCCTTTCCTGTTTATAATAAAGGCACATGCTACCGAAGCGATGTAGGTGGTGGAAATTGCACATTGTTTTCCTGATTTTATATTAGCTTTTCCTGGGCATAGTTCCTATTATCGACCCCCAGATTATCATTCCTATGTACATTACTATGGATACAGGAGTTTCAATGTCATGCCCCATAAATGTTACATTTTCATCATGAAAATGTTTTTTGTTATTTTAAAGATTGAATTGATTAGAGTGATATAATAGTTGCACTGTACCGGTTCCAAGATCAAATGTTTTCATATATATGAATTGCTGGTAGTGCTCATCGTCTACCCCTATTATTCTTTTTTTCAGCGATCCACAAATTGTTGCACATGTTATTGCTTAATCAATTGCCATTATAAGCCTATGTAAACACTCAATTCCATCTTTCGTTCATGTTTATAATAAAGGCACATGCCACCGAAGCGATGTAGTATGGTGGAAATTGACATTGTTTTCCGTATAATTAGCTTTCCTGGGCTTGTTCCTATAGCGACCATATTTCTCATTCCTTGTTGATATACCTCACACGATGTCCACTGTGGGGTTAGCGTCGCGGATACGGAAGTCAATGATCTATGCCCCTCCACCTGCTAGTACTGCCCTGGTCTTGTCATTGTTGTGCATTCTTTTATCTGATTGGTTTGCGTATTGTACAAGATGAATTCCAGGCATATATGACACACAGTATGTTCGCGCGCAAATCCTGTTTTTTCACGTGCAACGATTGTTTTCACAGCGCAAAGTGGACTTTTGTCCACATAGTAGTTTTGGGTCTTATTGTCACATTGTGGTGCGCCCCCCCTGCTGTTGTAACATCCATATCGAATAGTAGTTATCACAAACTGATCATTTGTTACATGTATACACATCTTCTTCCTTGCTCATCGTCTACCCATATTATTCTTTTTCTTGCTATCACAAATTGTTGTACATGTTTTTTTGCCTACTCAATTGCCCATTATTAAGTATGCTAAACACTAATTCAATCTTTTGTTCAGTTATAATAAAGGAACATGCTACCGAAGCGATGGTAAGTTATGGTGGAAAGGGACATTGTTTCCTGTATGCTTAGCTTTTCCTGGGCCTAGTTCCTATTATCGACAATTATATTATCATTCCTATTACCTTACTATCGTATAAAGGAGGTCAATGTTTATGCCCCATAAATTACCTTTATCACCTGGTATTAGGTTTTCATCTTGTAATTCATTTTGTTTAAGAATGGAATTGATTTTAAAGTACTATTCATAGTTGTATGACTGGTCAAACCTCAAAAAATCATCACAGTTAAATGAAAGGTTCATGTATGCCATGGTTGTTATCATAATACTCAACATGATCATTTGTTATATTATCTTTCTCCTTGCTCATCGTCTTCCCCCTTTTATTTTTTTATAGCTATCCACAAATAGAAATGTAGTATATTCCCTGAATTATAAGTAAAAGCCTTGGCTGCATTTTTACTTGTGGGTAATGTAAAAAGTGTAATAAAATGTTATGATTTTCACTGGAGTGCTGTATTTTTCTTTGATCATCATTCTATCATTTAATCTTTTTTCCTACTATACACAGTATCAACGCCCAAATGTTATATGGAGTTTATTGTCGTACCCTTCATTATGATAACATCTTTAGTTTGATATGGTTTAAAATAAAGGCACTCTATATTGATGGATCCACATTAAGACAATGCAACATAATAGTTAATTCTGTATTGAATTTATCTATCTATGATATCCATAACTGGGGTGGATATTACAGTCATTCATTTCATTGTCTTGGACCTTCTTGAATGGCTACTCAGTTTTGACTTCACTCGGCCCCATCCAAGGAACAAAGTTAATTATGTTACTGTTTTCTTCTTCCTTGTTATCGTCTCCCCCTCCTTTAAAAACTTTTCCTAGCTATCCATTAATTTTCACTTTAGATTTCCTCGTGATATTTTAGGTTATGTTTACCCGCAACAATTAGTTTTCATTTTATGGTGATTTTGTTGAGGGATCCCTGCCATTCTCGTGTATTGGTTTATAAATTTGTAGCTTCAATTTGTATTGATTATGTGTAATATATAAGCTTTTGGTAGTGAGTTTTGTTAATATACTTTGTATATTTGTTAATTGTTATGCCCGACTTCGCTTCTACTCCTACTTTCCAACCTTTTGCTTTTGACAGCACTCTAAACCACGACGACACCGATATTCGATATACGTTCCAACAAAAGTTATTTGCAATATTATACAACCGAAAACATAAATACACACGAAAAACCATTTTACGCACATGTAATTTTTCATTATTCCATGCTAACACTGCAGCCTAAACAAACACCGGACGATATGTAAGTATTTATCAAGTTTACAAAATAATGTTACTTTTTACGCGTTTCTCTGAAACTTGGTTTAAATTTGACGATGGGCTGCCTTGGTGACATCGAGAATTATCTTTTGAGGGAATTGCATTCGACATGGTTCGGAGGGGAGGTGGTTTGTCTCTCTTTCATCCATCTGAACTAAGTTATCTCTCAGACCTGACCGCTTCTCTCGACTGTGCAGATTTGCGATGCTATTTTCATCGAGGTTTCTCTAATTCCAACAAAAATTGTGGTTGGTATTGTCTACAAACAAGATTATGTAATTTATTATGATTTATTGCTCAGTTGGGAAATACACTAAACAAAATTTCTAGTGAAAAGAATCCATGTTATATAATGAGCGACTTCAATATTGACCTTTGTCAATAGCTACTTGACACCCGAGTTAATGAATTCATCAATATGCTCTATTCTTATGATTTTATTCCAACCTTTGATCGCCCAACTCGACATTAAACATTACATAACTGGACGTACTAGTGTTTCCTTAATTGGTAATAGATTTACCAATGACCCTATCGATCCCAAATTAAACTCTGGGTGTTATGATTACCGATCTTTACGATGATTTTCCCATCTTCCTCACCCAACAAATATATAGTCAGGTTAGCCATGGTCCCGTTTTGGCCTGACCGAAAATGAGTATGGACCACAATTTTTCTGCTGTGAGAAATGATTAGATAAGGGTGTGTCGCCTCAGCATCTGCTGGGTGCCACTCTGGGCATCCTTGAGCATTTTGAGCAATTCCAAGATGTGCGTCGCCCTAAATGATACTTTCTTCTCTTCCCAACAACCCCAAACCACCCCCAAACAACCTCCTATAGTTATCCCCCTAGGAGTACTAGCTATACTATGAGGGGGGACCCACTGAACAAAATGCATAGCACTTGGAACATTGAGTCATTACTCCAAATTTCAAAAATGGAAGCCAAAATCTAAAATTTTAAAATATGCCATATAACAGCAAATACATGCGATGAAAAATAAACATGAGTACTTAGATTATGTTGTTAGCCCCAATAAATCTAGTTCTGATATTTAAAGGGTGTAATTATGGACGTCAATCAATAGGCAGCCAAAAACGTGAATATCTTCACAAAAACTTGACACCAAATGATCTAAAATATACCTTCAAAGTATACATTATTTTGTTTTTGTAATGTGAAAACATTAGAAATGTACCTATGATCATAAACCAAGTATACAAGGTAAATCCGGGTCAATAAAATGGGTGAAAATTGTAAGTGAGTGCATATATTGTGACCAAAAGTGGAATTACTATGGTATTTGTTTGACAACTTTTGCACCCACCATATTAGTTTTATCGATTTTGGCCGCATTTAAAACAAATTGAATGTATGTTGTTAACATTGGATAGGACAAGGTCATTTCTAATGTCATTGACAACAGTGATTTCGATTTGAAGGCTGGGAACCTATTTAAAATTTGTGCCAAGTATTTTTTTAAGGATGTTCACGTTTTGGGCTGCCATATTGATTAGATCGTCTATGTGTTACAATTTTAAAAGTATCAGGAAATACATTTTAATTGTTGTCTAGCAACATAACCTAGTACTTCTCGTCTATTTTATAGCAGGTATTTGCTGTTATAGGGCATATTTTTAACAATTATTGGATTTGGCTTCCATTGAATTTGAAGTAGTATGACTTAATGATTAATGTGCCATACACTTGTTCAGTGGATCCTAATAGTATATCTAGTAAATCCATAGTTTGATAATATAGGTGAATAGGCTAGTTATCATTATGGAGACGCCATCTGGGATTTTATTCAAAATGCTCAAGATGCCCAGGTGGCACCCGGGCAGATCTTATTTCTACAACATCCTAATCTATCATTTTCATCAAAAAGATCGTCTGACAGTCATCATTCATGGCCTAAGTGCATGACATGAATGAATGCCTGTCCCACGCATCCATCCCTGAATACGCGCGAATACCGGCCCAGAACCAACCACTGCGTCGTGTATCGCAATCCATAAAGGCCATAACGTAATTGCCACAACGCTGCGAGAAAGTGGCAGCGCGTTGCGACATTTGGCAACGCGTCGACGTCGGCCAATCAAAATCATGAATTTCTTTCTGTGACGTAATTTCAAAAATACACCCACAAAGCGTTGCTAGATATTTGGCGAACGCGTTGTAAAAAGTCACACGCTTGCGACATTTCGGAAACGCGTTGCGACATTTCATCAGCAACGCGTGCGACATTTCGGCAACGCGTTGCGGTGTCGGGCTCCCATCAAAATCAATGAATTTCTGTGACTTATTTCAAAATAATAATCTCACAACGCGTGCGAACTTCACAACGCGTTGCAAACCTTTCACAACGCGTTTTGCTGCAATACGTATGCCCCCGTATTTCCCTTCACAAAACGCGTTGTGAAGTTTACATACAACGTGTGTGAAGCTCGCACCGCTTTGTGAAGTTTTGCAACGCGTTGGTGAAAGCCATAGGTCCTAAGTATGGCCTCAACGTGCGTTTGTGGTTCTTTGTTTTTTGAAATACTTCACAGAAATTCAGATTTTGATTGCCGAGGCCGCAACGACGCGTTGCCGAAAGTCGCAACGCGTTGCTACTTCTCCAACACGTTGCGGCAATACTTATGACCCTACGGCTGGAGAACCTCGCCGGCTTTTGAAGGTCGCAACGCGTTGTGAATGCCGCACAACGCGTTGTGAAGGCTTGCAACGCGTTGTGATTTTCCACAACGCGTTGCTAGATCTTTGTCCACGCGTTTGTGGGCCATAATTTTTGAAATACGACTCCAGAAATTCATCATTCAAATTGGCCGACGCCGCACGCGTTGCTACTTTCTCGCAACGCTTTGCTACTCTCTTTTCTCGCAACCTTTGCGGCAATACTTTATGGCTCTTTATGGCTTGCGATAGTCGTGGACCGGGGTCGTGGATTTCAAAGTTCCTCCTGGGCCTTGTTTACAAAAAAAAGATCAATTTGTGTTTTTAACCATGATTTGTTAGAAGCAATCCAAAACATTTCAATTTCAACTGTTTACACAATGGTTTAAAGTGACAGGAGGAGAATTTTTTAGGACATTAATTTCTCTCAAATTTCGATTGGTTGGTTGCAGACCACCTACCGCGAACGTTTGGAATGTTTATTGGACAAAGCTTGCAAAAGAAAACCGCAAACCTGTTTTGGAACTTGCCTGCGATCGTAATCGTTCCTCCATAGAAAACCATGCTTTTGACTTTCTGTCGTGGCACGACAGAAAGTACTAAATCATCATACAGACGGGCCGGTATTTGGCTTGATTCACTTCAGGTGTGATCTAATACAATGGTAGCTTCCAATATGTAGGAAACCTAGGTCGAGAAAACAATTGGGGGCGCTTCCTTTCTGGAAATCTCATGTTCTCTTTAGAGATCGCGGTCGACATGCAGAGTTTGAGATTCACTCAGTCATGGTAATGAACAACGAATGGAAATTCCCTTAGGCTTAAAGTATATGCCTATGCCTAATATGTACAATCATGTATTCCTACGTTTCTTTTCACCCTATTTTGTAATACAATTTTATTTCATTTATCATTTATCCATTTTTAATTTGATGTTTTTTTATAAAATGATTTATTTGTTCATCTATGTGCTAATTTATTTTTTATTTATCTTTGTCTATTTATTATTTATTTTGTTTATCATTCAAATGATTATCCATTTACAATTTTTCATTTTTTGTATTTATATTTTGTTCTTTATCCACTTTGTTTTATTTTTTGCATGTTTTTATTATATAATTTTTATTATTCTCTTCATTATTCCTGTGTATTGTGATTTGCATTTGGTTATTTGTATTTATTTTAATATTTGTACATTCCTTGTTGTTTGGTGTATTTGTTTTGTTTATTTATTGTTTGATTCATTTTATGAATTTATTTCGTTTCATTGTCCATCATTGCTATTTATTTTTAATTATCTTTGTCATTATTTTAATTTTGTTTATTCCACTGAAAAAATTTCATTATCCATGTGTCAAACAAACCACACATTATTTCTTTCATTTTTATCCATTTACTTCAATCCACTTTTGGTATTTCACATTTTTTTTATATAATTTTCTTTCTTTCTTCATTTTTCCATTTGTGAAATTTGCATGTGGTTTATTTGTATTTTATTTTCGTTGTTAATATTTGTAACATCATTGTGTTTTATTTTGTATTGTTTGGTTTATTTATTGTTTATTTCATTTTTTTATTTCTATATTTCTTTCTTTGTTTTACTTATTTTCTGTTTATTTTATGCAATGATTTTTTGTGTTTGTTATTTTCCTTATTTGGTTATTTTATTTATCTATTGTATTGGTGTAAATCAATTTATTTTATTTTCCTACCACCTCCACCTCACCCCCCCCCCCCCCCCCCATTCAGGGGGAACTATGGGGAATCCCAAACATGCACTACGTGACGTTCAATTTGCATATTACATTTCATGACTCTGCAAGTTGCTTGTGCATGTCCAATACTTCGATTCGCAAAAACACGGCGTTTTTTCATTCCGGGGGTTCATTGTTTCAAGCACGTGATTTTACTTTTGTAATGTCTTTTTTGGGTGGGGAAAAGTACCCATGTCGTCTTGTTTTTTCTCTTGACAAGACCCACTGCCCCATGAGACTGTCCATCGGCTAGACCATGACCCGATGCTCGCATGATGTCATGAGACATGCCGTGATGACCAGACATGATACGTATCATCATTGGCATGACTTTTTTGTTCAGATTGTTTGATCCAGAGCCCCTCCGGAGCTCTCGATTAATTCTCGACGCTAACAAATGACATGATGGCTTCCCGGGGGATGGCCTAGTAAATGGTTGTCGTCCCCCCGTCTTCAATCCATTTTGTTTAGTTCGAAATGAACTGAATGGTTTAGCTTGTTTGTAATCGGGGAGTGCACCGCGGATACCATGTCCATACTGGCATATGGGCATGGTGAATTCAGCCTCAGGTTCAGTAGGCAAGCCAGCTTACTTTGGAATGAATTGTTAGATTTTTTTTGACCTTGCCATATTAATTTATTATTCAGTTTTGTTTGAATGGTACTAAAGTTTGCCGCAATGGAGGTGAACTGACAAGTGTCGCATTGTTTTCATATAGTGTTTTTTGTCTTGGCTTTCAAAGTCGGCCGTGTTATTTTATTTGAATTTGGGAAATCATGCAATGTTTTTCGCCATGTCTTCCATCCTTCGGGGGCCCAATCAATTTTCAATTCACTAAGCCTACGTCACACGCAGGAGTCAATGTGAGAAGTCATTGTGCTCTCACAAAGAACCCCGACGTCGCGCGCGTATTTAGGAATAATACCATTGGATCGGATCGCGCTATTACGCAGGTTATAAATGGCCGAGTAAGGAAAACATTTTGATAAAGATTTTTTGTCGTTGGTTGTTATTTGTTCATTTGTCTACAAAGGATAATTGTTGCCTTTTTCCAGTGTATTGTGAAAATATCATGGTAGGCCTATAATGTCTATTGCGCTTCAAAAAGAAAAGTCCACGAAATTACTAGTACATATTTACAATACCCGTGAAGTTCGCACTAATTTCTCACGGAGCACACTAGTTGTTTAAATATATTCTATCTACTATAGATTATGTGAACATTTTTTTAGGTTATGGCGCCCCTGTTGGTGTAGAGAGAGAAACTGGCCATGCAAAAGCACCTATACTTTTCATGGGGAAATTCCTGTTTTTTGCTGTTACTTGTGTTTCGAATTAATAATCCTAACTTTCCTTTCCTTATCAGCATAATAAGCTAATGCTTACCACTTCATTTTGGTGACCAATATTTAGCTCAGAAAGATTCTGCAATTAATTTAATAACCAGATTTTAGTTGTCTGTCACAGAAACTAGTGTAATATTTTGCCTGAAAACAACAGAGGGCGTCCTGAAGGTCAACAAGTGACGTCATAGGTCACATCATCTATACATGCAGAGTTCTGTTAACCTTTTGTGGGCACCTTCATCACAACAAAATTCAAGATTTTTGCTCCAATTCAAGCAACTTTTAATAAATACCACACACAAGTACAATTAAACCAATTACAAGTCACCAATCCATATGTTGCAGCTCAACTGACCTAATTGTGGCTGTCAGAATTAATGTTTTGTTTCTAACTGTTTCCAACTGCACGTAAGGTGCGTGTCATGATCTCCTATCGTTATGGTTCCATATTTCCTTGCCACAGCACACCTTACATTCCAGGGGGTGTACATTTTGCCGCTCTTTTCACGCACCGTGGTGGAAACGTTGAATTGGAAACTTAGTCAGTTTTGCATGTAGCGAATGTTACATATTATGAGTTAGTAATATTTAGTCAAATCATAAACCCACCTAAAATTATTTCATTTAGTACGTGCATGGCATGGTTTAAATGTTTTATTGCGGTAATGTTTTGCGAATACCTGTATTCACAATTGACGTTTTTAAATCCCATTTTAACACCCCCAGCACACCCATACACAGTACACACAAACCCCACAATACTTTTGCAGCAACATTTGGTTTGATAAACAAGCCTTTCTTGATCAAGCACACTAAAAAATCATCCTGTAACTGATTTGTTAGTATCAACCATGAACCTACGCTCTGATTGTGCTCTTTTAATCTGCTATTTGTTCTGTTCCATCCAAACCTTCTATGATCAATATTATACAACAGCCTTTTGGGCAACACCAGTACAATTGATGTTGTCTGCTCCATCAAATTAGATTTCTATTATGCGGTAATCTTACAAAATTGTACTATCCACACTCCACTGTGTCCCTTCAATCATGTTGTTTGGAGCCGTTCTCGTTGACAAAATTTTATATGGCCCCCTTTTATCATATAAATCGTGACCACTTTGGTTTTTTCCCTTTTATTGCATGTATTAGTGTATGTAAATCATTATGTTTAGTGGTATTAATGCATTGTACCACACAGTTTACTCATTTACCATTATTAGTGCTTTTTTGTAAACATTACACTCCCTTTTTCCTGTTTATAATAAAGGCACATGTTCCAGAAGTCGATGTAGTATGGTGGAAATTGGACAGTGTTTTTTTTCCTGTATACTTAGCTTTTTTTTCCTCCTTCCTGGGCTAGTTTCCATTATCGACCATATTATCATTCCTATTACATTTACTATTTGGTATACATGAGTTCAATGTCTATGCCCCTAAATTACCTTTTCATCATTAATTTTTTTGTTACGCTTGAATTGATTTAGTGATATACCTAGTTTGCATGTACCGTGTCCAATATCAACTGTTTTCATATATATAATTGCTGGTAGTTGCTCATCGTCTAACCCCGATTATTCTTTTTCTAGCTATCCATAAATTTATTGTAACATGTTAGTGGCTTACTCAATTGGCATTATTAACTTATGTAACCACTCAATTCCATCTTTCGTTCATGTTAATAATAAAGGCACATGCTACCGAAGCGATGTAGTATTGTGAGGTATTGACATTGTTTTCCTGTATACTTAGCTTATCCTGGGCTAGTTCCTATTTCGACCTATTTATATTCCTTTACATTAATATATGTATACTGGAGTTCAGTCTAGCCCTATATTACCTTTCATCAGGTAAATTTTTTTTTTTGTTAAAGATTGAAATGAGTCATGCAGAGTTGCATGAAGTTGTTCGCTAAGATCCAAATGTTTTCATATATATGCATGCTTGTAATTATGAGTTTCACCCTGATCATTTGGTTACATGTATACCCATCTTCTTCACGTTCTTGCTCATCGTCTAACCCCTAAATTATTCTTTTTTTCTTTTCTATCCACAAATTGTTTGTACAAATGTTTTTGGCTACTCAATTGCATTATTAATCTATGTAAACACTTCTAAATTTTCCATCTTTTTGTTCATGTTTATAATAAAGGCACATGCTACCGAACGATGTATATATGGTGGAAAATTGACATTGTTTTTCCCTGTATGCTTTCTTTTCCTGGGCTAGTTTCCTATTATCGACCCAATTATCATCCTATTCATTACTATGTATGCAGGATGTTCAATGTCTATGCCCCTAAATTACCTTTTCATCATCACCTTGAAAGATTATGTTTTTCACAATCATGTAATTTCAGTTGTTTAAGCAATGGAATTATTAAAGTACTATTCATAGTTGTATGGACCTGTTCAACAAATCAGTATGTAAATGAAATGTTTTCCAATCTAGGCATTGGGGGGGGTTGTTAATCCTAATACTCCCCCCAACATGATCATTGTTGTTAAATGTATCTTTCTTTCTTCTTCTTCCGTGCTCATGTCTTCCCCCCCCTTTTATTCTTTTTTCTAGCTTCCACAAATCGACATGTTATTATAATTCCCCTGAATTGATATAATATAAACCGCTTGTGGCTGCATTTTTACTGGGTAATAGTAAAAAGTGGTAATAAATGTTATAATTTTCCCTCACTGTGGTGCTTATGGTTCTTCTTTGCTCATCTTCTATTCCTGTTAATCTTTTTTTCCTACTATCACAGTATCTCCCACGCAAATGTTACATTGGAGTTTATTGTCTGTACCCTTCATTATGTATTAACATCTTTATTTTGATATGGTTTAAACTAAAGGCACTCTATATTGATGGATCCACACCATAAGACAATGCACATAATAGGGAATTCGTATTGATTTATCTCTCTGATTTATCAATAACTGAATTACAATTCATAAATCATTTTCATTGTACGCGTTGGCCCTCCGTGAATGGCCTTCTCCTGTTTTGACTCACTAGTCCCATCCAAGGAACAAGTTATATTGTACATTTTTTTCTTTTTCTTTCGGCTCTTTCTTGCTTATCGTCTCCCCGTCGTCTTCCCCCTTTAACAACTTTTGTTTCCTAGCTATCCATATTTTCACTTTAGGATTTTCCTGCTGTAAATAGTTTTGGTTATGTTTTAACCACCAACAATTAGTTTTCATTTTATGGTGATTTTTTGAGATCCCTGCCAATCTCGTGTATTGGTATAAATTTGTAGTCTTAAATTTGGTATTGATTTCTGTTTAATAATATAAATTTTTGGTATTGATTGTTATTATTACTTTCTTTTCTTGTATATTTGTTAATTGTTATTGCCCGACTTCGCTTCTATCCCTACTTTCCAACCTTTTGCCCTTTTTGACAGGCAACTTCTACATCCACGACGACAACCGAATGACCAGTTCCAAAGTATTTGTCAATATTATACTACCGAAAACAGAAATACATCACAAAAAACACACGAACCCTCTAACAACATGTAATTTTTCATTATCCATGCTAACAACATTCAGCCTAAACACCTCGGACGTTTGCTAATTATTTAATCAAGTTACAACATCATTTTACTATTTAAACGGTTTCATCTGAACTTGGTTTTAATTTTTGACGATGAGGCGGCCAATTGGTTGACAATCAAAACAGAGAATTACTCTTTTGAGATTCATTCGACGCGGGTCGGAAGTGGAGGTGTTGGTCCTCTCTTTTCATCCATTCTGACCTAAGTTAACGTCTCAGACCTGACCTCTCACTCGACTGTGCCGATTACGATTCTATTTTCATCGAGGTTTTCTCTAAATTCCCACCAAAATTTTGGTTGGCTATTGTCCTACAACCAGATTATGTAATTTAATATTGTTCTGATTTCTTGCTCAGTTGGGAAATACCTAACAAAATTTCTAGTGAAAAGAACTCCTGTGTATATAAGGGGTGACTTCAATATTGACTTTCTGTCAATAGATAATGACTTCCCGAGTTAATTGAATTCATCAATATGCCTATGCTTATGATTTTATTCCAACTATTGATCGCCCAACTCGAATTAACATTACAGAACTGGACGTACTAGTGTTCCTTAATTGATAATATATTTACCATGACACGTATCCCATTAACTCTGGTGTTATGATTACATCTTTTCCGATCATTTTCCCATCTTCCTCACCCAACAAAAATATTAGTCATCAGGTAGCCATGGTCCAACTTATGCCTGACCGTAAATTGAGTATGGACACAATTTTTCTGCTGAAAATGATAGATAAGAGTGTTTAGAATAAGAATCTGCTGGGTGCCACCTGGGCATCCTTAGCATTTTGGAGAATCCAATATGGCGTCCGCCCATAAATGATAATTATCTATTCAACCCTGTATTTTCAAACTATGGAGTTACTAGAATATCGATAGGACCAATGAACAAATGCATGACACTTGTAACACAGTGAGTCTAACGTACCAAATTCAAATGGAAGCCAAATCTAAATTAATTTAAAAAAAAAGTATGATGGGCCATAGACCAGCAAATAAACCAACCTGCGATGAAAAATAAAACAATGAAGTACTTAGATTTAA
This sequence comes from Ophioderma brevispina, assembly GCA_023653785.1. Classification (NCBI taxonomy): domain Eukaryota; kingdom Metazoa; phylum Echinodermata; class Ophiuroidea; order Amphilepidida; family Ophiodermatidae; genus Ophioderma; species Ophioderma brevispina. The sequence continues at coordinate 23,617 of JAMKCH010074513.1, read as the reverse complement.
TGTTGTTAGAACACAATAAATTATTTTCTGTAATACTTTTAATTAAAAAAAGTTGTAAGTATGACGTCAATTAAATATGGCAGCCAAAAACGTAAAAACGGTGAATAATCTTTCAAAATACTACTTTCCACACTGTCTACCAGGTATTTACTCGCGCCCGTCCCCCTCTTACCTTCCAGTATCCCTTCTTGTGTTCAATCCCCCCTTCTACTTTCTCCTCATTCTCCTACCCCTCCGTTTCTGCCCCTTTATCCGGGTAATACAAATGGGTGAAATTGGTAAATTGCAGTGCAAATCTATGTGAACAAAATTTTCCATTCCTATGGGATTTTTTTGACAACTTTTTGCACTCCCTCTAAGTTTTTTTATTTCGATTGTTGCGTGCATTTAAAACAATTGAAATGTATGTTGTATAACATTGGTTAGGATCAAAGGTAACATTTCAAAAATTCTCCGATTGAGCCACATTGGATTTCGATTTGAAAGCGTAATCCTTGTAATAAATTTGTGCGCAAGTAGTATTTTTGAAAGATGTTCACGTTTTTAGCTGCCCTAGTTGCCTGTGACGTCATGTTACAATTTTAAATATCAGAAATACATGTATTGTGTCTAGCAACATAACCGAAGTACTTCATGTCTATTTTTAATCGCAGGTAATATTGCTGTATAGAATGGCATTTTTTAAAATTATTGGATTTGGCTTCCATTTTTGAATTTGAAGTATGCTTAATGTTACAAGTGTGCCGATATACACTTGTTCCTTGGATCCTATAGTATATCGAGTACTCCAGATTTGATAATCTAGGGTTTTTTAATTCTAGTAGGTTTATCATTTCTGTCGACCGGGCCATCCCCTGGATTTCTCTTTCTCAAAATGCTCAATGAGTTCCCAGGTTGTGGCACCCGCAGATTCTTATTCTACAAACATCCTAATCTAATGGCAGTGTTCACAAAAAGAGATTTGTGTCCATACTTGCAACTTTACGGTCACAGAAGGTTTGCTAACCTGACGATATAGCCTACCACCAGCCATACCCTTGACAGGTGGATAAGGGTGGGGGGGGCCGTGGCGGCGGCTCAAGGGTCCCAGATAGGGGTGTATGTACCGAAAGGCCGGTAAACATCTTATCTGGGAGGGGGCCCGTAGGTGTGGAAGGTCGGCAGGTGGGCCACCGGGGGAGGGGTGGGTAGGACTCATACGCAATGCGGTAGACAATAAATTCATTGAGGTCCAAAGATATTGTCGTGAAACGGGGGAACATCAGGGAAGCATACACGGGGGGTGGGCCAAGTAAAAATAACCGGGCCATCGCTAGCGCAACTCGGCGCCTGAAGAAAACCAGAGTGTGGGGGTCAGCTGAGGAAGGACGTAGTGTAAATTGCAGCTTCAAACATAAGAGAGAATTATATAAGACATACATTGCCAAACCGGAAATAGGGAATAATACATTGAGAGAATGTCACGTCAATACGCAAACCCGGAGGACGAGGGGGGGGGGGGGGGGAAGGCAGATCGGAAGAGCGGGAAGATTGAAAAACCTAGTAAAATTGCTGTGTCTGGGGGGGATTGAACAAACCCAATCAGAGTCTTCCTCTTAAAGATTGCCATCACCGCTCACACTCGATCCCACAGACTTATGAAACTTCACCACAATTTTATGGCGCCCGAGAATCGGATACAAACTTGAGCCTTCCTTCCCGTCACCCTTTTCCAGAGCCTGGGCACATCCGAGAATCGGCCGCGAATAGAAGGTAACATTCAAGAGTAATGTTCATAATCTGAAAAATCATCACCAAAACAAAGGGGAAGGATACCGATGAGGTGCCAATTGTAGAATGCACGCAAACGACAACAGGGCTTCAAATATGAGGAAAGAAAAAGCACTTTACAATAACATTTTTGCTAACCTCGGAATCGCGCGTGCGAATAAATCCCGGAAACCAAAGGTGTGCTGATGACAAAAAATGGGAAAAAAATCAAAAACAAAAAAAAAAAAAAACACACAGCGGTGGTTGTCAGGTCAGAAAAAAGAGAAAAGGCCGGGGGAAAAAGCAAGAAAAAAAAGCGAGACTAACTGAAAGCACTGTTCCTATAGACACCCAACCTCTCGTGTGTGGGGAGGTGGAACTTCTCAATTACAAAAACACACAAAAAAACTGAAATTAACAGAAAACACAAATACAAAAACAGACAATAATGGGAGGATACCAAAAAAATACAATAAGAATAGCTAGTGACAAACACTGAGGGATCTGAACATATCGCATCCAGTAGGTGCTTCTAGGAAATATACCATACTGAAGGTCCCACAGGGTGGGTCAACTCTGCATGCCGGTAGCTGGACAGGTGGGGCGCCCACTTACTAAAGCAGGCGAATGTAATACCGATCTTCAAAGCAGGTGACAAAAACAGGAATTTTTCAAGTATAAGGCCGCTATCAATCTCCGTCAATAGCTAAACTCCTGGAACAATTGTTTTATCTTTCGTATTTTTTAATTTTATTTCTAACATAACATACCTTACCACCCCTCGTCAGTTTTGGAATTTATGAGGGCCCAACGATCTACATACATGGCTTATAATTAACTTTATTGTAAAATTGCTGAAAATTTAGATAAAAACTCCACACAATTGGTATTATTCTTAGATCGCAGCAAGGCCTTTTTACACCATAAATCATGACATCGTCCTCCTCCCTATCAGCTAAATAAATATGTGGCGGGGCGTTGCTAATGATGGAATCGGAATTACCTAACTATAAGACCGCAACGTGTTTTGATTAATGGTAAACCTTTTTCTGTAACCAGCTTCTATCCACACTCTTGCGGACGTTTCCTCAATTCGTCACTTTTATAGGGCCACTTTTATTTCTTTTAAATATATAAACGACCTCCCACTGTATTCTAATATACCTCTTTTTATTTTGTTTCGCTGGATGATACACAAATACAACCTTTTTCCCACCTGATCCTAATGTACTTGAACAAAAATAAATAAATAGTTAACTTCACCAAAAAGTCTATTTCTAACGAGATTCAAACAACCACCTACTCTATTATTTTTTCACCATGCCCCCCAACCTTCACTACAACCCGGCCCTCAAGTTACCCACTCCACCACCATTCATCACCCCCATCTCATGTCGCCCCACGTGTTCCCCCCATCCCCTATCCTCCCCTTCCTTTGGTCTTCTTATTTCCCTCTCACCTGTCCATGGAATTCCTCAAATACCAAACACATTTCCAAATTATTCCAATATAAATGGAATTATTCGTAGAGTTAGACCATATCTCCCCCAAATCCTGTTTACCCTTTAATAATGTCTTATATTACCTTACAATTTCATATGGTGCTATTGCTTGGGCTGACGCCTTAAACAAAGTGGTTAGATTCAACAGTTTTTCCTACTCAAAAACGGCCATCAGAAACGTTGCACCAACTCCCTTGTGGTTGGCCCATACAGATCCCCTTTTTCATTCTTTGAAAACTTTGAAAGTCCAATTATTATAAGCTGCTCAAACTTGCTACTTTATGTACCAATAAAACTAATTACTTGTCCCAAATGATCTTCTTGATGAAGATTTCTTATGCTTTAAAACTTATTCACACTCCCACACACCATTATCAAACCAGGAAGCTGATATTCGCCATATAAAATTTTCAACACTGTCCCTTTCAAATAATACACTTAAATCCAGTCCCTTGTCTTGGTCTAACTTGCCATCTCACCACCTAAAAACCTCCCCCTCACTCATCTTCCTTCAAAACAAACATGAAAATATCCTTCTCAGTTCATATAAGTTGCTGTCGTCAATTCCCTAATTTCTTTTGTTGTTCCTTTCCTTTTTCTTTCTACTGTTCAACTTCTTTCCAATTTATCTACTCGTCGTGATCCATAGGTAAAAAAGTACATGACTGTTGTTCGTGTATGTGCGTTTTGTTCTTGGCGTGTTTTTTTGTTGGCTTAGTTTTTCACATTGGTAATCTAAGAGGTCTGAAATCCCACTGGGGCCTTCGTTTATGCGTGACCTTGTTCACCACTGGTACAGGCTCGGTGATGACATTCATTAGGACACATTTAATAACAAATAATAAAAAATAACAGTGAACAAGGTTAAATATATTTTGCTAGTACAGGAATCACAACACAAACACTAAAAATAATCGGGGGAATTCACAAACCACACAGGGGAGCGGCTATGGAATTATCACATATGATGGGAAAGGGGAGAAGCCGGAGGCGGAGGGCCTGACACAACAAAAGTATCTTGCTTACTCATTGTAACACAGGTGCTTTGAGAATTATTTAGGAGAACGTCATTTTGCTGTATTTTGTGATTAACAATACATATTGATTGATTGAAAATAACCATATTTGATTGATTGCTTGAAATAAAAAAAACAAATATTGATGGATTGTAGTACCTGGTAAAAGAACTGTAAAAAAATATGGGGAAAAGTTTGTGAACATTTCATATACATCTTGCAACCATGTTTTTCTAATCCAAATTGTATGAGGAAATTCCAAAAACAAACAATCAAATGGTGAGGTTAACATCTTTTTTTAAAATTAAGAGTAGTCGGGATGTAATTAAGCCAGGGGTTAAAAATGGTTTATACAGGGTCAACATCCAACGGGGCAAATGATGGTTTTGAAGTAACGTACCATCATGCTCTGGGGGTAACCTTTCACCCGTATGACGACGGTAAAAAACAAAAAAAGTTTGGGCATACCTGAGGGTATAGTAAACAAACAGAACAAAAGTTAAAGGCAAACGTTCGGGATCAACCCGGGGGTAAAAAAAAACTTACAGCATCATACTCGGTTTATATTTGTAAAGGTGGCCAAAAGGTAATATAACAATGCGACTTACAAAGTGCCGAAAATAAGCCGGGGCCAAACCAAAGCTTTGGTCAAGTACGTTTTGATGATACATTAAGAGGCAAATATCCGTGGTCCACACGAGGAATACTGAGACCAGCGACAGGTGAGTACATATATGTAAAAGTCTCACTTTGAAAAGGTGAACCACAAAATCTAGAGTGACAGTTTTTCGCTAGTTAGTAGACCCAAAAATAAGGAACATTTAAAACCAGTTAAGCAACAAAATCTGCAAAACCAATGGTCTTTAAGTGATGACCGTGAAAGGCGGGTCTGAGCACAATATTGGCCTAAAACGAGATCAGGTCCTATACATAAAGAAACAAAAAAAACCACAGAACACAAACAGCTGAATATGGGAAAGACCATATAGCAACCAACAGATTGGTGAGATTTTAAGAGGCAACCTGTCAGAAAGACACTTTTATTGTGGAGCCCCTGTAACAACTTTTGCCCCAAATTATAAGCGCCCAAGAACACAGTTTAAAAAGGACACCCAGATTTTCAATTCTCCATAAATTCTGTATTGGAAAAACATGGTGTCAAAATTGTTAAGGAAAAAAGCTAAACCAAAACATTAATTACTTTCCCCATGTAGGCCTAACTAAATGTACCAACATTGTGCATGAAGAACACCAATTTGTCACTGTGTAAATCAACTGTGACGCAGCTGATGATGGCATAATCTGCTATGTTTTTATTCATGCTGAATGAATGTGGTGACAATGAAGAGGAGGACTATTACGTCGTGCAAGTAAACTTAGCTGTCCTTTTATTAATTATTTCAAAATTTATATTTTTAGAAAAATATCAGAAGAAAAGTTTGTTATTTATCATTGACCCACAAGATCATTGAGTTCCAACTTGAAATCGTATTTCTTCTTTGGATTTTTATTCATGTTTTGCTAGATTTAATTGGCAACGTCAACTAACTGGGGTCCAGTTGAATATGACTTTTGACTCTGAAACGTTTATGGCAAACCTATTCACGAATTAGGGGCACTTAAAGGCTTTACGAACGATTACTGATTCGTGGAGCTTGCTTTGAGTTCAGGTGTTTTGAGGAGCGTGCATAAGCCCTGGCCATATAATGCATCGTTTGAAATACGGATACTTTTAATGAGAGCATCCTGTTTTATTCAATGGTTATGTTAGAATGTCCTCGTAGACTCAGGTCAGAAATACCTTTCAAACACAATAAATGAAGCTGTGCACAGTGATCTTAATTTTATGTATAGAACAGATTTTATAATATGGTTTGTATTTGGTTAAGGGATTTGGTATGTCCAAAACAACTTTACATAAAATTACACAATATTTAAGGAACATGTCGGATCGAATTGTAACCAAGATGTCCATTATCTCCTCACAAGGAAGCGTTGCTATTCAACGATGATATGTCCTCGGACAGTGGCACAGCAAAGGCTCCAAATGACAGCATGCAAAGTCAACGCTTATAAATCTTCAGTTAATATTCCATTGAATCTTCTATCCTTAAAATAACTTTTGTCCAGCAGTTCAATACGCCAAGGTCACAATAAGTCCCTCGGCCGACAATAAATATTTCAACAGTATATATCAGATAATCACCACGATTTCATCTGTCCACATTTGGAATCCTATTTTTGATTCCCAGCACTTTCTGCTTCAAAGATGACAGTAAAATAATTACAGCACTCTTCTCACAGTGGGAAGTGAAATATAATACATCCGGCAAACTGGGTGTGTGAAGCATGAAATCTACATTAATTGTAGATAAAACTAGCTATAACTATTCTGTAATGGCTGAGTTGCAGAGCCAAACTGCTGACGGGCGGGGCGAGACTTAGCTCAAATCTCCAATATATACTGACTTCACAAAGAATCCCGTCTGAAAAATAAAAGACATTACAGGCCACATCAAGCAAACATAAACCTGAATCACATCACTTTCCCTATAAAAACTCCTGTGTGAAATTCCCAGTGATCTTTACAATGTCTTGATCTCAAAAACCTAAACAGTTGAATTGAGGATCTAAGTTTTTAACATCTTGGGGAATTCCCGACTTCCCCTATTGTGCAATCTAAACGGTTCACTTAGGCAAAAACAAACAGGGGGGTAATCCCCTTTCCTTTCTTTTATAAGTAAACAAAAGTCTTTCCCGTGAGAATCTTTTCTCAAATAAAATTGAGAAAATAATAATTTTTAAAGGTTAATCAAAAAAAGAGGCCATATAACATCCTCCCCCTTACAAAAGGAATGGAGAGATTTGTGATGAAAAAGATGAAAATTTTATCCAAAAATCTTGCTAGATTCAAACTAAAACCTTAAACAACCCATTAAGAAACATAAGTGGTTCATTTTACATACAGTTAACACAGTGCAATTTAAATTACACGTTTATAATGTTCTTGGCACATTGCTTGCCTTCAGTCTATCGGGGGGATTACATAAAATTGTACGAAGATAATCCAGTTTCGAACAAAATTAAGGCAGCTCTGGACAAGGCATCTGCCAAAGACATTTATCTTTTTCCTTTAATGTCTAATTTCCAGATTGTATTCTTGTAGCGTTAAACTCCACCTGACAAGTCTCTGATGTCTGTTTGTTTTCATCTTGTGGATAAAGGTCAACGGAGGTGATCCGTGTACAATAGAACTGGGTGCACTGTTGGACTCAAGTACACCTTTCCAAATTTTGATGCCGAGCATGCAGACAGTCCTTCTCAATTTTGTGATAGTTTTTCTGATGTTTTGTCAAACTTCCGTAAGAGAAATAGCATACATGATGATCTACACACATCATTTTCATCTGGCCTTGCATGAGAACTCCACCAGAAAGTCTGGCGCATGCAAAACTGGCGCACCATCACAATAGACTTGTTTCTCAACGCTTTTTTGTGGCATTGCTCTGACCACACAAATTTTGCGTTTTTTCTTCATAATTGTTGGTCGCGGACAGCGCAATTTTCGAGAAATTTGGACTTTATGTTGGGTCGTAGGTATAGCGCCAACCATGACCTAAGAATCTTCATTGAGATCTCTTTGCTTTGTGGTGTGGGAATTTCTCCATAAAAGAGTGCTTCAACGTTTGCGTGAATTTGGCCTAATTTGCCCTTGCCTACAACATGCCCAAGTATGTGACATTTGCATGGCAAAATCACTTTTCATTCACCAGCTTCACATGTGCAAAAACCTGCCTAGATAATTTTTCGTCAAAAATTGATGAGCTGTCTCATGTGTTCTCCCATGTTTCACTGTACCACAAGGAGATCATCGACATAAGCTTCACAATTTTCTATGATGTCTGCGACTACCTGTTCACTAGCCGTTTGAAATGTCCCCGCGGGCAGAATTTTTTGAGACCAATGCCATTCTTTTGTTTGGGTATAAAGGCCGATCGGGCCGGTACAAAAGGCTGAATTCCTTTCTTGTGGCACGGTCAGTGAGGGGAACTTCCAATAGGGGGGCGGGCGGGGCCTGTCAACAAATCAAATGCTAACAAATTTGGCATTCCAACTCTATCTATGTGACAATCGATCAATCCGTGGGGATCGGATAATGAGTCGGTTATTTGGAAACAAGTTGACTTTTCGAAAATCTGTTGGGGAGCAAAAACTGAATGAACCATTCTAGGTTTGGGTAAACCAAATAATGGGGAACTTACTCCATTCACTATTGCTTTGCTCTACTATTCCATTGTCTAACATGTATTTCAATCTTCTTTTTTTTTGTTTTTCCACCCATTCCTGCCTATGTTGCCACTTGATTGGATTCCAACCCTAAAGGATGTTCTTTACAGCTTCGGAGTCACCTACGTCAATGTCATGGGTTAGGACATGTGTCTCACTAGTTAACCCAGGAAAATATGTTCCCACTCAAGAATTAACTCTTTCATACCTTGCTGACTTCGGGAGATGACCTAGTTTCTTCTTGTCTAAATGGGCATATGTAATAATTTTGCAATTTTGACAACCCTCATAATCTTTTCTGTGTTTACAGTGCTGTTTTGTTCAGGTTTTGCTCTTGATGTCATCATTTGTACATCCATCACTAACTCTAGATAACATTACACATGCAGGCTTTATGTCATCATCTCTTTCATTATACTCTTTGACTATTTATGTGACATAATGTTTACTTTACGGCCTACCTGGTGTTTTTAATCACATATCACTGTCTCCCACTTTGTTCCAATCTCATGGTCCAAATACATTGGCTGGCAAGGATGCCCTTTGTATTGGCAAAAGTGCCAACACTTTGTCTCCTGGTTTGAATACTCTGTTTCTGGCTTCTTTGTCATACCATGTTTTCCTTTTTGCCCTGCTATGTTTGAGATTTTTTTGGTTTGGGCAATTTCAGGGCTCTTTGGAGCCTGTGTCTAAATTGAGACACATAGTCTAAAAATTTCACATTAGGATTTGCACCCAACCACTTCTCTTTTCATTAAGTTTCAATGGTCCCCTTACTTTTTGTGACTCGAAACCACAACTCAAATGGACTAAATCCCAATGGCTCTTGTACAGCCCTTCCCGGTGCAAATACCAGGAGATGAACTCCCTACTCCATCCCTCTCAAATTCAAACAATAGGTTTTGATCATTTTTCAAAATGTTTGGTGGTACCTTTCTAGGGCCCCTGTGATCTGGTGGTATGCGGAGACTGTACTGGGGAAATTGCCAACTGGGTCATGACTTGTGTGGAATAAACCTGACATGAAATTTTAATCCTTGAATCAGGCTGAATTGATTTTGGAGGAAGGCCTACTAGAGTGAAAAAACGTTGTTAGAGCTTTCACTATACTACTCTGTGCCCTAATATTTCTCATGGGTATAGCCTCAGGGAAGCTTGTGGAAGCACACATGATGGTCAGCTAAATACGGATTTCCGAACTTGGTCTTTGGAAGGTCCTACGCAAATCTATTAAGACCACTGACTAAATGGCTCATCAAATGCTGGTATTGGTTTGCAAGGGAGCAGTAGGAATTTCTGATTTGGCTTGCCCACCATTTGACATGTTGCAAAGTCCTTACAATACCCCGACATACCATCTTTTCTGAGTGTAGGGCCACCAAAAATGACTCCTAATCTGCATGTGTTTTTTCTCACACCTAATTTTCCTGCCATGGGACTTATCGTGGGCTATCGTGCCTATCACTTCCCTAGGTATACCTTTGGCACTAAAATTTGATGCACAACCTTCCATTGCTTCATCTACAAGTGCATCGGTGGCCGCCATTTTCTCTGAAGGACACCATTTGGCTTGTAGAAACATACAGTAATTTTCTCGGCTTCCTGTGCGAACCATGCCCTCTCACCTAATTTTCCTAAGTGCTGGGTCCCTGTGGCTGCTCATTTACCAGCTTATCATGGCTAAGGTCTCCTTTACAGTCCCTAACTCTATCATGCTCACGGCTGGATTTTTCATGGTTTACCAGCTTGTCACTTTGTTTGGGCTCCAGGGGCTGGATTTCACTAACAAATGGAATTTAGTCTCCCCTGAAGAGGGAAGATGACCTCCAATTCCTCTAATTTTTGAGAGAAAAAGGTAATCCTCTAAATTTGGACCCAAGTCATCCTCGACGCCCTTCCTATGTGTAGGAGTTTTTGACTCATCACCTGCTCACTGTTTGTCCCTGTGAGGATTTTCTAGTCTTGACTATTTTACGCACATGCTGGGAAATGTCATTTCCATTTCCTCATCACATTTAATATATCCACTGTCCAGGGCACCTGGGAAACTTTGGGATCTGGGAGTACTTTCTCCCCCCTGGCCAAATCATTCCCTAACAACAACTTCATTTTCCCTAACAACATGATAAAACACCCCTTTAACTGGAGTTCTTGTCTAACAAACAATGTCAAAAAACGACGATAAATAGTGTTTTTTAAAATTAAAAAAAAATGATTTCAAATTCATTTTGTGGAGAGGGACACTAATACAATCAATACCTATCCCCTGAATTCAATTGCACTAGTTCCTGTGGAACCTCAATATCAAATGGAAGTGCATCTTCCAATTCTATACTGTGCCAAGCACGTGTCCCGCATGTTCTAATGGTTGTGGATCTAAACTATCACACCTGAAAGTGACACAATCCCTCCAAAAACAAAAGGCTTAAAAGTCATCCCTTACTTTTTTCTGTGTCATTTCCCTTTTGTGGGATTTCTGTTTTTGACAGAAGAAATGAACTTTTGACCCTCAAAGTAACGGCAACAACCTATTGGTTGGACGCACTTTTGGCTTTCGTGCTCCATTTTGTGTGGATAGCCATGTATCTCCCAACACCAAGACCTGGCTCTACCGTGATTGCATGTGAACTGTGATTGGGGTCCCATCCCATGTTTTTGATTAGCAACCATTACTTTCTTTACTCCTTTTTCTTCATGGGAAACCTGACTGGGATTTCCCTCCTGAGTTCTACCATGAGTACGCTTTGTTAGAACCCCGACTTATTGTGTACTTGTTGTACTTATTAAAAAGCTTGGCTAGGCCTACTAAATGTATCAGGCTTTATTTGTGATCAAAGCATAGTCCCGGTTCGGCTTATGAACGGGCTGCTTCCGCAAACTGTCCAATTTTTGCTTTCATCCAGATGTGTTTTGATATCTGGATGTTTGAACTCTTCAACTAAAATCAACTCCCTTTGACCAAATTTGCCCGACTTCTTTTGAGAGAAGCCACGATCAAACATTTTCCTTTACGGCGGCAAATTCAACGTGGGTCTGGTCATCCCTTTTTCTGACAATAGCTGAATTTTTGTCTAGATGCCTCTGGCACCACTTCATATGCCTTTGAAGCCCCGTCCTGCTTAACCTCTTCATAATCACTAAATCGGGTCTAATTACATGGCCGAATCGATTTCTCGGGCTTTAACCAATGAACACTGACTGTAGCAACAAGGTCCAAGATTCCTTGGGCCATTTCAAGCGCTTGGCAATTTCTCTCAAGTGTAAGACTATTTGTTCTACTTCTTGTTCCTGAAATTTTGGGAACCAGGCGAATATTTTTCGCCGCAATCAAACAGAGGCTTGGAAGAGTCCTTGACTAGCTATCCGTTGTTTCAATTTTTTCTAACTTAGTTGAGGCTTCAAGTCGTTTTGGTTTATCTGCATTTCCATTCCTTTGTTTCATTTCATTTTTGCAACTTTTCCTTCCAATTCTTTTGTCTTTTTTTGCATTTGCAATTCCTCTCGTTTTTTGTTGCAATCTCTTTTTGCATTTGCATTTGCATTTTTTCTTTTTCTACTTCATTTCCTTTTCTTCTGTTTCCATCTCTATTTTTTCAATTCTATTCTTTGTGAAGTTCAACGCTCTTGCAACTTGACGGCATCAATAACCAGTGCCCTGTTTCCAGAACCTCTTCTATCCTTTCCAAATTTGAACTATCCCAAAAATCTTCCTGGACAAATTTTTGCATCAAACTATTTTTGATCACGTGCTTTCTCAATAGCATGTTTTGCCTCAAGTCCTAAATTCTTGCTAGTTTCAATTAACTCAGGTTTTCTCACTCAATCAAACTTCTCCCAAGTTTATTTGCCCTATGAACACTTCTGGATAAAAAAAAAAAAAATGAAACTCCATTGGGATTGTACATGTACTCTACAACACAATATAATAGTGACTTAACCAAAACTACAAATAGTAATGTAGACACCAACTTTGTAGTGCCAAAAAGGGTGTGCAACAATGTTACAATATTATAACCTTTTAATGTGGTATTCGAACAATAAGCCTCAATTTATCTCAATTCAATTCCCGGACGAGCCCCAAATCTGTTATGAGTCTCGCGTATACGTCAAAGGTCAGAACTACCTTTCAAACACAAATAAAATGAGCCTTGGGTGCACAAGTGATCTTGAATTTTTATATAATATAACATAGTTTAATGCATTTTGTAATTGTTCAAGAATTTGGGTAGTCCAAAACAAACTTTACTAAAATTACACAAGATTTAAAGATTACATTATACTTAATTGTAAAACAAGAATGTCCCTTAATCTCCACAAGAAGGTTGCAGTTCAACGATGATATGTCCTCACAAGCGATGACTCCAAAATGACAGCATGCAAAGGATGAGAGCGCGCTTATAAATCCTCAAGTAATATTCCACTGGAATCTTCTCAGTCCTGAAGATACTTTTGTCCAGGCAGTTCAAGACTACAAGGTCAAACATAAGTCCCGTCGAACGACATAGGATATTACCCAGTATATCAGTCCAAGAATCTCGCCACAATTTCTATCTGTTCCACAATTTGGAATCCTATTTTGATTCCTAGAACTTTACGTGGCTTTCAATATGACATTGAATAATTACAGACAAGCACCAAAAAAATCTGCTGACATGGAATTGAACATATCATAAATCCTGGCAACTGTGTGAATCAATAAAATTCTACCATTATTTTAGATAAACACTAGCTATAACTATACTGTATAGGCTGATTGCAACTGCTGACGGGCGAACTTACTCAAATCTCAAGTATATACTGACTTCACAAAGATCCCAGTCTAAAAATAGACATACAAACAGCAGCAGTCATAAACAAACTGAATCACATCACTTTCCATAGATAACTCCTGTGGGGAATTCCCTGATCTTAACAATGTTTCTGATCTCAAAACAAACAAGTGATTGAGTTTTCAAGTTTACATACAATCTTGGGGAATTCCCCACTTCCCCTATTGGTGCAATCTAAACAGGTGAAACGTTAGCAAAAGACAAACTAGGGGTTTATTCCCCCTTTTCTTTCTTTTATAGTAACCACAGTAACTTTTCCCCTGAAAATCTTTTCTCAATAAAATTGAGAAATAATATTTTTAAAAGTTAATCAAAAAAAGGAGCCATATAACATTATGAACAAAAGAATCATACAGCTCTCCTGTATGTACTCCGTCCTATTCAAGTTTGCTGTGTGGAACCTTGGAAATCAATTTCGTTTGTATTGCAAATTAAGGGGCCGTGCAAATAACAACAGCCTAACCACGGTTCGGATTTGATCCGGTTGAACAAGACGGTGGGCATTATTCAGTTCATCCAGTGTCGGATAATATTGATCGTAAATCAATCTCCTCCCTCCGACAACCTTTTACTACCACCTACAAAGTGGAGTCGATGGAATCTTCCACAGAACGTAATTACTAATGGTAGCAAACATTTATTCGCTCATTTCAAAACGAGGGTAAATGCACAGATTTCCATTACAATAGCTTTTGAAGGTGAATTGTCCCGTTACTTTTTGTCGATGTTTAAAACGTCTTAGTCCAAAGATACCCACAACTTTTTCTTTTCGTGATTATTTCAACGTGCGTATTTTTTGAAATAATTAATTAAAAACCAGACATCTTAAAGTAATTTGACAGACAGTAGTATTTAAGCACATCAACCCTATCGGTTGTTCATTTTGAGTGTCACGAAGAATACTTATTCAAATTCACTTTATTCTCATACAATGTTAGGAAAGAAGCCCAGTTTTTAGATGCAGGAGGAAACCGAGTACCCGGAGAAAATCCGCGAGGCCATGTGGACTCAAAACCAAACGCACTTGAAATCTCAGGGCCCGACGCTGAGTGTCGAATCTGGGACCGGACAAGTGTTTTCGACAAAGAAGACCCAACTTGCACGAACGATTGGTGTACTCGCCTCCCGGGCCCGCCCAACTCGCCCCCCCCCCCCCCGAATTTGTTTGAAGAACTTGAGGGAGATGTAACATCCCTTTGTCCACTGGGTAAATATAATAACTATTGACAAGTCCTACCGTATATTACCTCTCTGTAATGAAGATATGGTGACGAATAACCATTAATTTTGCGTATACAAGATCTAATTTTAGTGCAACAGTACTTTATTAGTAATCCTAATACTCGAATACTCTAAAAATTGAAGTTTTGTTTAAAACCAATACACAAACTCTCATTGGAGATGATTAAATCTTTTGGCAAATTTGCAAAAGATCTATTAATTATTTTACATTAAAAGTGATTTATTGGTATGAATCTATTATCGGATTACGTCGGCACATATTAATGAAATATCCCGTACATAAAAAGTAACCAGTGTTTTTAAAATTGGCCATTGGAGTATCCTTGCGAAAAAAAGATCAGATTTATCCGACAAATGTACACAACACATGAGGGGAAACTGTATAGCAATCAATGGAAGCTACCATGGTTTTTGTCCCTGTGTTATATTTTACAAGAACGAGAAAAAGAAGAAAGGGGAAATAAGCGGAGTGCCATCATGCGAATTCAGAGTACCGTAAAAAAGAAGCCAGCGAAAAATAATCCCCTACATCGCATATATCACGGTACAAGATTGTTAGCCACAAGCCTCATCCTTGTGAACTTCGTTGAGCACCACAAAGGATAGGAGCGAGTTCGTTTAGATTTTTTATTGCAAAAAAAAAATACGACTTTTTAAAACACTCAGTGATGTGAGAAAAGGTAAAGAAGTATACATCAGGTATTTGAAAGGTATATTTTGTGATTACAAAGTTTTTTAGGTTGGGCCTAAAAACAACTAACCAAGCCATGAAAACTGGACATTGAAAAAGGGGTCAAGGCCGGTAATATTTATAGTGTTTGAAAACAAAATACGCAAGTGAAGGCAGCGTGGCATAACCACTGATCGCTATACAATGGTTGGCTACACAACAGTAATTGTATATAATGAAGAAATGAAGCAAGGGGCCGGCATCTTGGTCTACCGTGCCGAACACAATACCATTCCAGAGACACTGTTTTAAAACAGAAGTTGTATCCCGGGTGCAACTTTTAAAGAGACATGCCATCCCATATACGCGCAAATACAATGAGCTTAACCTGAATTGGGCTACTTGATTCTGTAGTCTGTTTATTCCTTATCCACATTTCATGGGAACGATTTTGGTATAAATGACCGAGACTTCGTTAACCACCTGCTTGGGCTCTTAAAATGGGATGGACCAATATGGCCATCGTGCTGATCTATTTACGTAGCCCAGGTTTCCAATCCTTGTATAGAGATCCAGTGTTCGATACCCACTAATGCGCGGTTTCTCACACATCTACTACGGGTGGGGGTAACTTTTCAATGTCCAAGAAAGGATGCGCTTCTTTGTATGATGTAGAGCTTCCTAATTTTATTTTAAAACTATATTTTCTCAGAATCCACAGCTCATTTTAATAAAAATTAGGCCCAAATGTAGTGCCTTTTTTGATAAATTTTATATATTTTAAAGGAAAACGTTATATTAATGCTGTGTTTTTAATTCCAATGTTAAAGTAAACGCGATAATAATCCCCTTTTCATACAGGCCAGAACTCGTTGATAACCAATAACCCCAACCGATCATCTTTAAATTGGTGGGGGGGGTTTGTGAAAGACAAACATGGCTTGTGGCAAACGATAAGCATAAATGGATCGGATTCCTTTAAAAATCGTCTACTGCTCTTCGGAAGTTAAGCGTGAAAATGGGGTGTTTCTTTGCAAGTAATACTCCATGACCATGCAAACCATCTGGTCCGTCATATTTAGGGATATTTTCATATAGTGTGCCGATGGATGGGGGGGGGGGGGGGGGGCAACTCGATTTTTTCAGGTAAGTGTTCGAAAGTTTCGAAAAAAGTAGAGACGAAACCCAGTTCGAAACGAACCCCGGTTTTCTGAACTGGGGCTTGCGAACGGATTTTGTCTCCGAAACTAGAGGGGCCTGAGAACTGAAATTTGGAGATATTTTCAGGCTTGGGAGCTGAATTTACTAAATATAATTCTGATGCAACACTTGTCCGAAAGGGAACCTTAATATAACAGATTATGGCTTCAAATGGGGTCCTTGGGAATACTGGAGAGACTGAAATTGGGGGGTCTTAATGGCCGCACATACCGTAACCATACCACGTTCAACTGTCAGTGCACCCCCCCCCCCGCGAATAAAACTGGCAAGCACTACAATCTATTATACGGTTCCCGAAGGTGGGTGTTTGATTAAAAATCAAGTATGAATTGTTTTTTTTATTTAAAATATTGAAAAATTACTTTCGCTCTAATGTTCTTAATCCATAAATTGATATCAAATTTGGCAAAGAGTAGATTCATAACTGCCACATGGTTCCCAATTAATGTAGCCGCCCTAAGTGTGCTTGTTGAAGAAAAATGAAAAGGAACACAGAATGGAGGCACTTAAAAGTTCGGGGTCGAAACGTAAATGACTGTAGTGTTGCATTTTCATCCAAACAAGTGCTCATTTGGTGTGATAAAATAAAAGTAAAAACTGATTTATGTTTTTCATTCCCAACCAAATAAATATTATAAATGGTTAGTTATAGCAAACAAACAAACGTTTTTTTTTTTCCATTTCCATTTCCCCCTCTGGTGGTGCCATTTTAAATGCAGAGAGTGTGCCACTTAACAAATTCAGCTTCCTTGTTACATTCGTTAATAGTTTCTGCAAGCGTTTAGCCGCCGTCGTTCGCTTGATTACCTACTGCAAGAATGTCGGCGCTATTCCCTGTAGTAATTTTGATGACGTAGCAGCGTTCCATCTTTCGCCGTACAAAATCGACGAAGTATCCCATCGTTAGGGAACGCGCCATTAACTTTCAATGCGTGGGGTGGGGGTGTTAAAAACTTTACCCACCATAAACCCCCCCCCCCCAAAAAAAAATCCCCACTTCCAGAAAAACTTTGCCCACACCTTATAATAAAGAGTTAAAAACATTTTCCTTCTCCTGTGTAAACTCAGCAAAAAATTGCCTCTTACTATTTCGCCCGCACCCACACCCGCATCGCTTACACAGCACATGGCTGCAGTTGATTTTTGTTTACAAAATTGGTGTGGGCATTGTAAAATCCTTGTTACTAAAAAAATTTGCATGAGAAAATGTGTTTTGGTAAGGAACCGTGCATTGCAAAGGGTTCCGCACTTTGCCCGCACTTACCTACCAACCTACCCCGCAGCTTTGATAGATATACTTACTATCCATTTACACTTTTGCATAACAAATGTAAACCATCAAACTTATTTTACTTTTTGATAAAACCTTGAATCATACCATACGCATTTTTCAAGTTGTTTCTATCAAATTTGCATCGGAAAATATTTTTGGGAAAGCGAACATCACAAGGGTTCCGCGGTTCGTCACACCCCCCGCACCCGCCCCCCGGACAGCTTGATACACGAACTCTGCAGGAACACTTTAGTTTAAATTCAAAACAAAACTTAACCCATCAACTATATACTTTTAAAGAGGATGGTCATACCTATAAGTATTAAAAGTGAAAAATGTAAAGTGAACCACTTACAATTGCGAATATTGCAATGGTTCCCTCCGCGCACCCCTCCTCCGGACAGCTTTGTATATGAACTCTCATGAAACACTTTATGCTTATCAAAACATAACTCATACCAACATATTTTACTTTTTACAAAACCGATCAATACCTATTATGCATTATTTTGAAATTGTTTCTATCAATTTGCAAGGGAAACTGTGTTTTGGAATTCGAATATTGCAATTAGGGTTTGTTGTGTGCCTAACAAAACCCGGTGCCGAAATAATACCCGGGTGCCGACCTTTCCCTCCACTCAGAACTGCCGAAGTAACCGGAAATTCGGCAGACAGAGAAGGGAAGTGAAATAACGTGCTGTTGATGTGTGAAAAAAGTGCAAACGTGTTCATACAAGGCAGAAAGCATTAATTGTTATTTTTATGACAATCTAACATTGTAAACTCATTAACAAATCAGGCTTTTTGGCATTTTGGAACCATCCTGTATGCCGTCATGGTAGAACGTGAATACGATCTTGGTAAGCCAAGCCTTGTAGGTCCCCCTTTTTTTATTAGGAGGGCAACACTGGTTTATAGGTTTAGTGTTATGGTTGGAGTCAGATTATGGTGAAGGATTGGGTTGGGTTATTGATTAGTTTTTAAAGGTATAGGGTACGCTAGGCCTACAAACTTATAAGGGATAACCTATGTGATTTTCTACTTGACAAATTGGGGGTTATGTGATTAATTTTTTGTTTCTGCTGGAGGGGGGGGCTATTTTTTTCTGTTGGAGGGGCTTATGTTATGCCTAATGCCTATCTGTACTAATTGTGTGTGTGTGTGGATTGGGGTGTAAAATATGTTCGTAGGGGGTTATTTTAACTTTACATTGGGGCTATGGTAATTCCCAACATTTCTCCGTCCCCTCCCTTGTAAATAATGAACTGGTGCCCTAATCTTGGCCTGTCGTACGAGCTAAGCATCTGAAACTATTTCGTGTTGTAAATCATGTGTCCGACATCCAGTTGCCATAAGACTTATTTGCAACATCCAACCGCAAGCTGTTATCAGGATCCCTCTATGCCGAACTGCACGGCTTTACACACACATTGTTTCGGCAAGTAACCAGGGTGTAGAAGTAATTAGCAGTCCGGCGTACTCATGTCCGGGAACAATGGTGAACAATAGGGCAATCGTTTTTCATTTACTCTTTTACGCAAACATTAGTTCACACCGCTTTATTCCGTTATTTTCCGTTAGCGCTAAGGGATGCCCCGGTCTCTGCTCCCGCCGGACTATCTCGCTTTCACACCGGTTAGGAAGTAATGCCTCCGGGCAACGGTATTATCACATTTGATTTTTTTTCCGCAGTGCATTCGCACGCTCCTTGCTATTTATTAGCCCAATCCGTTCCCAGAAAAGTTTACGTGGAAGATGTATATTCAGGACCAGACTAAAGAAAATCAAAACACACAAATATTATGCTAAAAGACGATGCGCAGAGACTGGGTCCCCGTGTGGGAGAGTCGCGGGTATAACCACTCTCGTATACAGGACCAGGCCTGAGGGACTGTAATAATAAAAAATAAAGGCAACAACTTGCCTTGAGGAAAGGCTAGTTAACTGTCAATATTGAACTTCCAAACCTAGTTACATACAAGACAGTTATGTGTACGGCGCCTGTAAGAGCCTCAATACGTGCAAAAGCCATACGTTGCAAAATTGGTCACGTACTGTTGCGTCAATTCACATTTTTATCACCAAATTTTACCTTTTCAAACCCAATTCGTCCACAGAGATAATTAGACAAAATCTAATACAATAGGATGACTTATCAATTAGCAAGAAACACAACCCCCCTCCCCCTGAAAACGTTGGATTCGCTTTACAAATTTGGCACTACTTGGCCAAATTTGTACCTATTGAGGGGGGGGTTCGCGTGGTACAAATTTCAATACAACCAGCCCAATAACGTCAAGATGCACAGTCTTGGGTTTAATAATTAAACCGGTACTCAATTGAATGAAATAAATCTATACCAAAGAAACAGATTAATTCTGTATGCACTGATGTATACCATGTTAAAAGTAAATACCGTTGGTTTTCTAAAACATTTTGGTTTTTTTCTTTTCGCCTTTCCACGTATTGGGCTAAAGTTGTCACCGGTATAATTGAGGTTGCGTGTTACAAATTCCAAACACAAAAAAAAAGCCAAGACGTACGTGCATTTTGGGGCTCTATGTTACTTTTGAATAACATCAAAGTGAAATTACGGAAACTAAATTAGGGTCTGTTATAGGGTAATTGATGGGATAACGAGCGTAAATTTATTTAACAAATATTTCTCGGTACACGTCGGGAAATTTCATTTTTTGCACGTATTGGCTGAAATTACTCCCTGAATTAAGTGCAAGTAGAATTTAAGAACAAAGTTAATCTGGTGTGTGCCAATGATGAATAAAGCTATTTGAACAACTTTTGGTTTTTCTAGAACATTTGGGAAATTTTCTTTTTGCACGTATGGGCTCATGTTGTCACCTATTGAGTTGCTGTAGAAACGAAAATTCAACCAAAAAGCCCAATACGTGAATTTTTGTCTATATGGCCTCTGGCACCATTCATATGCTTTGAGCAATGCCTGCTTAACCTCGTCATAATCACTACCTCTGTCTAATGACATGGCCGAATATATTTCTCGGCTTTACCAATGACACTGACTGTAGCAACAAGGTCCAAGACTCTCTGGGCCATTTCAAGCTATTTGGCAATTTCCTCAAAGTGTAAAAGTAATTTGCCTACTTCTTGTTCCTGAAATTTGGGAACCCGGGGCGAATCTTTTTCGTCCGCATCCAAAACCAGAGGGCTTGGGAGAGTCTGACGAGCTACCTGTTTGTTTCAATTTTTTATAACTCTAGTGAAGCTTCATCTCTCTTTTTGTTTTATATGCATTTCCATTTTCCTTTTTGTTTTCATTCATTTTGCAACTTTTCCTTTTCCATTTCTTTGTCTTTTTTCAATTTGGCAATTCATCTCTTTTGTTGCACAATCTCTTTTTTGCATTTGCATTTGCAATTTTTTCTTTTTTCTAATTCAATTTCCTTTCTTTCTGTCCCTCTCTATTTTTTTTCAATTCTATTAATCTTTTTGAATTTCAAGCTTCTTTCAATATAACGGCATCACCAGTGCCCTGTCCAGAACCGTTCTTCTATCCTTTCCCAAATTATGAACTATCCCAAACATCTTCCTGGACAATTTTTCAATCAAACTATTTTTGATCACATACTTGCTTTCTCATAGCATGTTTGGCCTCAAGTCCTAAATGCTTGGCTAGTTTCATTAACTCAGGTTTTCCTCAGCTCATCAAACTTCCTCCCAAGTTTCTTTGCCTAGTGACACTTCTGGATTAAACTCCAGTGTGATTGTACTGTACTCTACACACAATATCATCTTGACTTGAACCAAACTACAAAATAGTATTTAATACACCAAACTTTTGTATTCCAAAATGTGCAAATTGTACACTTTTAAAACACTTTTAAAAATTGTGTAAACTTCTTTCTGAACAATAAGGCTCACATTTATCTCAATTCACTTCCGCGACGAGCCCCCAAATCTGTTATGATGCTCGTAGACGTCAAAGGTCAAAATAACCCTTCAAACCCAAAAAATTGAGGACTTGTGGCACAATTGATCTGAATTTATATAATTAACAGAGTTTAAGATTTGTCAATTGTGTTCACGAATTTGGTTATGTCCAAAGACAAACTTTACATAACATTACACAATATTTAAGATTACATGTATACTTAATTGTAACAGAATGTCCATTAATCTCCACAAGAAGCGTTGCAGTCAACGATGATATGTCCTCACAGCGATGACTCCAAATGACATCATGCAAATCCGCTTATAAATCCTCAGGTCAATATTTCCACTGGAATCTTCTCAGGCCTGAAGATAACTTTTGTCCAGCAGTTCAAGACGACAAGTTCACATATCCCACGACAATAATAAATCCACAGTAATATCAGTCCAAGATAATCACCACGATTTCTATCTGTCCACAATTGAATCCTATTTTTATTCCCATCACTTTCGCTTCAAAGATGACAGTAAAATAATTACAGCAACCCTGCTCACATGGAATTGAACATATAATACAATCCTGGGCCTGTGTGAAACATAAAATCTACCATTATTGTCATAAAACTAGCTTCTACTATACTGTTAGCTGATTGCAACTGCTGACGGCGAGACTTACCTCAAATCTCAATATATAGTTGGGGGGGGGGGGGGTTGGGGTTACTGACTTCACAAAGATCCCCGTCTAAAATAGACTTACACAGCCATCATGCATAAACTAAACCTGAATCACATCACTTTTCATATTACTCTGTCGGGAAATTCCCTGATCTTACAATGTATTCTGAGGTCAAAACAAAACAAGTTGATGTGAGTTTCTAAGTTACATCTTGGGAAAATTCCCCACTTCCCCTATTGTGCAATCTAACAGGTGCACTTAGCAAAAAACAAACTAGGGGTATTCCCTTTTCTTTCTTTATATTAAAAGCAAAGTCTTTTCCCGTGAAAATCTTTCTCAAATAAGATGAGAACATAAATTTTTAAAAGTTTAATCAGAAAAAGGAAGGCCATATAACATTAGGAACAAAAGAATCATACAGCTCTCCTGTTATGTAACGCCCGTTCCATTCAATTTTTATGCTGTGTGGAACCTTGGATCTCATTTCGTTTGTTGTCAATATTCAGTGCCAATAAACAACAGGCCTAACCACGGTTCGGATTTGATCCTGTTGACCAAAGTTGGCATTATTCTTTCATACCATCTGTCGGATAATATTGAAATCGTAAATCATCTCCTCCTCCAACAACTTTTTACTACCTACAAAGTGAGTCGATGGAATCTTCCACAGAACGTAATTACTAATGGTACCAAACATTTATTCGCTCTTTTCAAAACGATGGTAAAATACCCAGATTTCAATAGCTTTTGAAGGTTGAAATTTGTCCGCCGTTACTTTGGGGGGGGGGGGGGGGGGGTCATGATAAACTCTTGGTCCAAAGATACCCAACAACTTTCTTTTCGTGATTATTTCGAACGTGCGTAGTTTTTGAAATAATTATTAACACCAGACATCTAAAGTAAATTGAACAGACAGTAGTATTTAACGACACATCAACCTATCGTTTCATTTCGGTGTCACTCAGATACTTTATTTCAATTCCGTTATTATCATTCATGTTAAGGAAAGAAGCCCAGTTTTAGAAGTAGGAAGAACCAGAGTACCCGTAGAAAACCTGCACGAGGCCAGTGTGGAGCCTGGAACCAACGCCGTGAAATCGCACGCCCGACTGAGGGTCGAATCTGGAACCACCTTTTGCGAAGCAAAGGAAGACCCACTGCACTAACTCGCCCCCCCCGAATTTGGTGAAGAACTGGGGTAGATTAAATCCCTTTTGTCACTGGTAATATATAATATTGACAAGGA